>BJCM01086517.1:0-11321 GCA_018326385.1 Flaveria bidentis
CACCTTGCAATCGATTTTTAATTAGCCTAGAAAATTTCGATCTAATGTCCAATTACAAAATTGATGTTATGATGTATATAATCAACACAATCCGAGACTAGACGCTTTCTTATATGGATGTTAGTGTAATTAGTATCTGTCCCCTTATATATTCTTTTTGCAATTTCTTGTTATCATATCAAATGCATTTTCATCATTTTTAACCAGCTTTACTATATTGGTTAGTTATAGAACGTTCACTGGCTCTTTGCATCAAACACCAACATGAGAACACAACTTAATGGACTATAAAGTCAAAGTAGGATGGATGGTCTGGATTATTAGTCCTTATTACTATGAAAATTTTACTCAAAAGATTCAACCACAAGAGGCTCGCAACAATGCGTTGCTGTTTTAGATCCTAATCCCATTTTTTTTGAAGGCGCTTTCGGATCCCCATTTTGGCTGTCGCTGGCTATTCGCTGGCGTTGGAGTTGAGTTGCTTTGATGCATATTTTTCTTGAGTGAGACTTAAGTGGACAATGGGTTTCTCAACCGGTGGTTTCAGACTACTTGCAAACGGTAATTGATTCTACGAATGTTGAATAGGCTGTGATGATTAGAGTATAGATTCGTAGCTTGGCGTGGTAGAATAAATAAGGGCAAGTTGTTTTCCTAATTTGCAATCTCCGTTGCAGGCAGCAACGAAATGAATATGAGCTTCTCATTTGTTAAATACGAATCTTATTACCCGTTTTGTGATCTGCGGCAGTAGTGTGTTGATTGATCGTTGGCCATTCCAGCTATTTACTACTTGGACTTTATGTTGTCGTGTTCTAAGTTTAGGTTTGTTCATTTTAATGACTTTATTTTGTTTCCATTGCATCCCTTATGATACTACATATATCTTTATTAGACACTATATTGTTGTCGTTAAGGAACTTAAAGGTTTGTTTTGCATTCAGGTCATACAATTTTAAGGCGTCTGTGTTCCATATACAATTTTAGTAAGCTAACTTTAGACACTATATGGTTGTCATTAAGGAACTATATTATACCTTATTTAAGTTTAGAAATTTAAAAATAACATCAATTAAATTTAAAAAAAACCATAAATTTATATAGTAAGCTAACTTAAATTTTTTTTCATGTTTTTAATCAATATTTTCAAATTAGGATTATATATATATTAGTTAGCAAAAACAAAATTTGAAATTTATACAAATTTAATTTTAACATTGCCATATTATATAAAGTTATTTTTAAAAAATATTATTGTTTTTGAAATTCTAAATCATATAAATCAATTATAATATAAATTAGAATATAAAATTAAGCAAAATTACTAAAGTTAAGTTTTAACTATTTTAATGTGATACTTTACCGTGAGAACCTATTATTAGTGTAAAAATTATGCATATCCATATTTTCAATAACTATATCAAATAAAACTATAAAACGTAACATTTAAATAAAAATAAGGTAAACATAAAATAGAGATAAATGTCGGTAAGTATATATACTACCTTAATTTTGATCCTCTCAATTTGAGTGAGAAAAAATGGTGGAAGGTTCGTTTAGCAAAAAGGTGGTGCGACAACGGTTGTTACGATGGGTAGTTGTAGGTAGGCTGGGGAGTGGTAGCTTGATTGTGAGGTTGTTAAAAACCTAGAGAGAGTGTGTGTGTGTGATATTGTAGAGAGAGAAAGGGGGATGGTGCTTCGATGATGTTGAGGTGGTGGTGTAAAATGGTTGTTAAGGGTTAGCATATATGCATGCATGTGCCCGATATGTGATTTACGGTGGTGCTACGGTGGCATGGAGGAGTTGTCGCATGGCCGGTGTGCTGATGGAGGCTGTGGTGGATTAATGATGGCCCTTAAATCTAGGGCTGATAAACCATTTATTATCGAGTTTAATATGTTAGAGATGACACGCAAAACTCATGTATCAAACATGTAAAAGATTTGTTTAACTACTTATATATTATGCCTATAATTTTTTTTAATGTTTTTATGAACCAAAAATATGAAATAATAGAGTTTAGCCTTTTGATTTTAATTATTTTATAAAATATAAAAAATAAAAATATATATTTTATTAAACAAGTTTAATTGTGTTATAAACATGTCGAGAATTGCCAGCTCTACTTAAATCAATGACTAAATTGGTTATATACGTGATGGACATAAGAGGTTCAAGGGAATGTTTTGTTTGAGGTGTCATGTTCATGTGTCTTTATCTTAATTCAACTTTGCATACTTAAAACATATTAGACATTCTTATGTTTGAGGTGCCATTCTCATTTAAGAGGATTTGCGTAGTCATTTTAGGTTATTTGGTTAGAGGATGTGGGTTGGTTAATTAGGTTTGATTTGCGAGTGTTGATTAATAGGAGTTTTTTTATAAGCTCGGGATGGTTATATTAATGAGGTATATATAGTGTGAAAGTAGGTTTTTTAAAAGTTTTGGGTGAACTAGTGTTGTTCTAAGTTTTTAATAGTGTTCGTTCTCTTAAGTTTCTAATCCTGTGTATGTGTTGTACTAATGGGTGAATTTATTGTTAGACGAAAATACGAATGATTAATAAAATTTTAATGACTAATATTTTAAATAATAAGTAGGGTTGTCATAGATGGCGTTAAGAGAGGCTAACGGTATAGGAAGTTTGTTATTAATTACTGAATTCTCACATGTAAATAGTTTTTGATTCAATTGTTTTTAAGTGTGTAAAACTGTTTTTGAAAGAATATATTAAGAGATTAATACAAGGTTGGGCTTATCGTAAGTCGAAATTAATCATTCTATTGATGTTAATGAAATTTGTGATAATTTTTTTTATGAATTATGCTTATTGACTTTATTACGATCTAATAGTAGTGTGCTAGGATTGATTACCACCTAACATCCTTTATTAATTTACATCAAATCAATTGATGTGAGGTGGTAATCAATCCTAACACACTACCATCGAATCATCCTACCCTTCATGCATGTTAAGTTTCCTATAACGGGCTAAATAATTGACATCATTTTATTCGAGAACTTGTCTATCAAGTTTTTAGTAGTGGACATCTTCGCTAAAATCTTCCTCCTTCCTCCGATTGAACAATTCCATGCTATGCTTCGTATTGGTCCATCACATGTTCGTATAAGGGGCCATATTTAAGCTAATTAAATCTTCTATTCAACATCCTAATAGACATAAGTCTAAGTATTATTTAAATTAGCTTGTTTTAGTCGATGTATATCTCATAATTATTATTTTTTCCTATGTATATCTCTATTGTAAGTTGATTATAAATTGATGTTTCAATCACCATGATCAATATAGTTAACAAAGTTCACCAAAGTCTACAAGTTTCAATTTTCTTACCTACCACACGTGTGACAACGTTTATTCTGAGAGTACTCGACCAAATCGTACTTAAACTTGTAAAAGTAGTTGATGCTTGGGTGCATTTCAAACATATAGGTTGATTTCCATATTATTGATTACATATCATGTCCTTAGTGGTTTATTCCTCTTTTGACATACCATTGGTAGGGGGCACCCAAAGCCGTAGGACCAATCAACTTTATTATTCCGACATACATATTAAAACCATGGCTTTCTATATGACTCAACACTAATTTTCTACATAGATGGGTCAACCACACTAAATGCTTATCATAATATGTAGGACGTGTGGTAGACTTCATAATGTAGAGATTGATAGATACTTTTCCCTCTTATTGGTTGTTACTCATGGGTAGGGGCACTGATGCGAAGACGACTCAAAAGCAGAATCTATTCTAAAATAGGATCCAAGTTGAAGATAATATAAAGTTTAAATAATATTTATTTAATTATCTTTTTATTTAGTTTAATTATCTTTCTTTTTAGGTTGTCATTATCTTTATGTTATTAGAGTTTAGTATAAATATTAAGGTTTGGTGAACTTTTGTTATTAGTTTTGTTTATTGAATTTAAATATAATAACAATATTGTTCTTGGAACTTTTGGTTTAATTTATTGTATTTGGTTATTAATTGTTCTTGAGTCTTTTGATTACTTCTGATTCAGCATGAGACGCAATGTCATCGATTATAAGAGCTACATAGCATATTTTCTTCTTGTTTTCAAGACAATCAAATATTTCAATGACGATAAACATATAGGAGTATAGTGACGATGATTGCTGAAAGTTATCAAAACAAATCGAAGAACCAATGTTTGCAACTCGTCGCATTTGTGAAAAAAATGTTGAAAAACATGATATACATATACAAGATCAAATCTGCAAACCAAAAACATGCGATGACCCATCTATGCGAATAACTAATTAAGAAAATACAAGGAATCATATAGAATAACAATCATACAAATGAATGTGTTTACAGGCGAAAACAAGGGAGGGTCAAGTGAGTACGTTCTTATTGTGTGGTTTTACATATAAGGTTGAGTTTTTTTATATTATTCAAAAAGGATTTAGATCTTAGATTAGTTATTGGGTATGACCCGACTTGGATCATAACGTACTAACCACATCAATGTTTTATGTGTCTTGGGCATAAAGAATCTAACAGTTGGAAAAGCTTTCAACTGAATCAACAAAAAACTACAAAAAACGTGTTAGATGATCTACTTTCATCTAATGAATTGGAAATATAAGAGTATCACAGGTAATGTTGTCTAGAAAATATTCATGTCAAATTAATTGAATGTGAACATGTATATAATAGTGGTTAAATGATTTTTGGCAGTGATGGACTGATTGTCAACCCTTGGCCTATTTATTTTTCTTCTAGTAATTTGTTTGATGAATGTCCATGCCAATCATACCAGATCAACTTATACAGCTTATTAAGTTTCTAAGGTGTTTTGTACACAGGTTGTTTGATTAATCCTTAATTCACGAAAGAAAGAACAAATTATGTCCTTTGAATCTGTACATTGTTAGGCTGATTGTGGGATTGACTTGGCCGGTTCAACAAAATAAATCTTAGTGTTTGCGAATCTTAATAACAGAAAGAAATTAAGATACAAAGATGGCTAGAAAAGTATGTAGCTCTATAAAGATTTAACGTTAACTTCTGAAATCTTTATTACTGCTCAATGATTTATTTTATACATATTAATCTTACCATAACATCTTCACCTTCTGCAGATTAATAAATGGTATAATAGCTCAAAGTAGATTTTATTATCACATGTAGAGATTGTTGAAGATTGAAATTTTAGGGAGTGCGAAGGTTTTGAATACTTCTATTAGTTGTACTGGATCAAAAGTCTAAGACCTTTTATGGATGTTAATATTAGTACGTATTCAACTGGTAATCAGAGGAGGATTTTATTGTATTTTTTTTTATATCTTACAAAGAAGAAAAACACACAATATGTAGAGACCTAGGAGCTTATACAAGGAAACTAAATACACTGATTGATAGAAAGAAGATTATGGACAGCTTGTGAAATCCCCAATTATAGTAGTCAATATTTGACCCCAACTATTGCTCTATGAATCCAGCATTCCAAATTTAGTCGAATATTCTAACACTCCCCCTCAAGTTGTGTAGTGGGATCACCAATACCCAACTTGGATAAAACTGATTCAAATGTTCTTGCAGCAACCGCTTTTGTCAGGATGTCCGCCAGTTGGTCTTCGGATCTAACAAACGAAAGTTCGATTGTCCCATCTTCGATTTTTTCTTTTATGAAGTGCCTATCTATTTCAACGTGCTTTGTTCTATCGTGCTGTACCGGGTTCTCTGAAATCTTAATTGCAGCTCTATTATCACACATTAACCAAGTTGGACACTTCAGAGGGGATCCGATTTCTTTCATTATCTTCTTTAACCAAAGTATCTCGGTAATCCCCTTAACGACCCCTCTAAATTCTGATTCAGCACTTGACAGTGATACTACTTTCTGTTTCTTACTCCTCCAAGTCACCAAGTTACCTCCAAGAAGAGTAAAGTAGCCTGCAGTTGATCGCTTGTCGTTAGGATTCCCTCCCCAATCAGCATCTGTGAATACTTCAACATCAAGGTGTCCATTTTTCTTAAAAAATATGCCTCTTCCTGGTGTGCCTTTGAGATATCGAATAATCCTCATCACTGCCTCCATATGGTGTTCTTGAGGATGATGCATGAATTGGCTAACTACTCCCACCGCGTATGCAATGTCGGGTCGAGTGTGAGCCAGGTAAATCAATTTTCCCACCAACCTTTGGTACCTTTCTTTACTCGCTAGTTTGGCCCCTTCAATTATCTTTAGTTTATGATTCACAACCATGGGTGTGTCATTTGGTTTGCAATCCACCATGCCAACTTCGGCTAATAAATCCAATATATATTTCCGTTGGGAGATATAAATCCCTCCTCTGGACCTAAGAACCTCAATTCCTAGGAAATACTTCAAGCCCCCAAGGTCTTTCATTCCGAACTCCTTGAAGAGGTTTTTCCGAAGAGAGCTAATTTCTTCTTCGTCATTCCCTGTTATAATCATGTCGTCGACATATATTATAAGACAAGTGACCAATTCTCCTCTCCTTTTGTAAAACAAGGTATGATCCCCATTACTCTGTTTGTAGCCATAGTGCTTCATTACCATTGTAAATCTCCCAAACCATGTACGCGGAGATTGTTTGAGCCCATATAATGCCTTTTTTAGTTTACATACCTCATTTTCTTGAAAATCATTGGAGAACCCCGGTGGAGCTTCCATATACACCTCTTCTTTCAAGTCTCCATGTAAGAAAGCATTCTTTACATCAAATTGATGCAGAGGCCAATCTTTATTCGCGGCTATTGAGAATAACACTCTGATAGTGTCAATCTTTGCGACCGGAGAGAACGTTTCGGAGTAGTCGATACCATATGTTTGTGTATATCCTTTGGCAACCAATCTCGCCTTGTGTCGCTCAATGGTGCCATCGGATTTATATTTTATATTAAACACCCATCTACACCCTACTGGTTTCTTTCCTTGTGGTAACATACACTTCTCCCATGTGCCATTCCTTTTTAGAGCTTCCATTTCGGTATTCATTGCTTCATGCCATTTGGTCATCTTTTTTGCTTCTTGAGCTGTTTTAGGAATCTGTTCTGAGAGAATAGTAGCTGAAAACGCCTTTGCAATCTTGGTCATTCCTTTTCTATCAGTTTTTACCGGATATGTAGAAGCACGAGGAACATGTTCCGGTGAATATCGGTCAGGAGGAACCCCTCTATTATTTCTTGGGGGAAGAACAAAAGTTTGAGTTTCAACACATGAACTTCCTGAAATGTCATGATCACTAGCATTTTGTAAATTATGACATTGTATATTGTTTACCTCTTGATGGACATTTTCTTCAGCTGATTCGCTATTAGTATCCATGGCATTTATCTCTTGTTGGACATCGTCTTCGGGAGAATCATTGGTGGTGAAAACTGCCTCGTCAGTCTCTTTTGTGTTGGAAGAAGCAAGTTCGGTGGCGCCATCTACCGACTCTGTTAGAACATTCTCAGAACAACTTTCATATAGCAACCAATCGAGTGATTCACTTACTTTCTCCCCCTGAGCACGAGATTGGTGGTCATAAAAATAATCGGATTCTAAGAAGTTACAATCCATGGTGACATGGATTCGACGAGTAACCGGATTGTAGCACCGATAGCCCATTTGATGGACACCGTACCCAACGAACACACACTTTTCGGCACACGGATTAAGTTTGTTTCGACTAGTCTTGGGGATATGGACAAAAACCGAACAGCCAAAGACACGAGGTGGTAAGGTCATAATAGATGGAATTTTAACTTGGGTGGCAAGCACTTGTAATGGAGTTTTATTTCCTAAAATCTAGGTTGGTAGACGGTTTGCAAGATATGTGGCTGTAGCAAGAGCTTCTAACCAAAGAGAATGAGGGACTCTAGACTCAATCATAATAGCACGAGTTTTTTCAAGTAGAGTACGATTTTTCCGTTCTGAGGTGCCATTTTGTTGAGGGGTGTTTGGACAAGTGGTTTGATGGATAAGACCATTTGCTTTGAAAAATTTTTGCATTGTTTGGTTGACGAATTCTGTTTCGTTATCAGAACGCAGGATTTGTATTTTTTTGCCAAATTGAGTCAAAATCATTTTGTAAAAACAAACAAATATTTCTGGCACTTCCGATTTATGTTTTATGAAGTATATCCAATTCATTCTTGAGAAATCATCCACAAACAAAACAAAGTATCTTTTTTGAGTGTTAGTGGAATTTGGTGCTGGACCCCAAACATCAGAATGAATCACCGAGAAAGCAGAATCAACTCTAGTACTACTTTGGTTAAATGAGACTCTATGATTTTTTTGCAAGAATGCAGGTTTCACATTTCTCATGAATGGAATTATTCAAAAAAAGACTAGGAAACAAAATTTAAGATAGCTGAAAGAAGGATGACCAAGTCGCCGGTGCCATAACCAAAGTTGCCTTCTGGTTGTTCCGTGAGCAAGCATGACATGTCCCTTATGAACTACCTCATCAACGTAATAGAGACCTTCTCGTTCAGTACCACGCCCAATGATCTCCTTCGTACGAATGTCCTGTAAAATGCAAAAAGTTGGATACATAAGAACCACACAGTTGAGTTGTTTTGTTACTTGACTAACATATAATAATTTTGAGGATAGTGAAGGAATGTATAAACAATTTTTTATTTTCATTTTTTTTGAAAAAACAATTGACCCTCCCCCTTTGACTTCAACGAGTTCTCCACTGGCAGTCTCAATACGGGACTTCTTTGGAGATGACATGTCACCAAAGTCTTTAGGATCATAGGACATGGTGTCCGTAGCCCCACAATCAAAGATCCAGTTCATTGGTTTCCTAGATTGGGGGTGAACATGGCAAGCCTTGGGCCCTTTACCTCCAAGTTTTTCATAGGTGTTTGCTGCCATTCCACCAAAACCGGTACTACTTCCTTGCCCCTTTTCAGCCGGATCTTCACTGCCACTTGCAGACAAAGCCCCTTTGACATCAGATCTGGAACGCTGGTTATTTTTCTCCTTATAACCATCCTCCCACCATTCTGGATAGCCAACCAGCTTGAAACATGTCTCTTTAGTGTGTTTCTTCATCCTGCAGTGAGTGCAGTACAACTTGGATTTATCTTCTTTCTCTTTGGGTCGGAATTTAAACCTCTGTGCAGAATCTTTAGCAGCCAACCCCATTCCGATTTCAGTCGAGTCACTATCAGAAGGGCCTGATTTTAGTATATTAAGCCTGGCCACTTCCCTTCGTATTGTAGCATATGTTGTTTCCACGGAAGGAAGAGGATCCTTTTTCAGGATATCTCTCTTGACTGGTTCCAGCTTGTCATCAACCGCCGTTAGCAATTGATAGAGTCTTTGTTCTTGAGTCTTCTTATTGTAGATCTGAATGTCATCTGGGTCCTTCATGGGGTTCGGATCTTGCGTATCTATAGACATCCAGATGTTCTGCAGTTTGTTCCACAAGTCTTCTAGTGTATCGGACCCTTGCCTTAATGAATTAGCCCTCTTATGAAGGTCAAACACCTGTAACGAATCTGTTCCAGAACCGTATGTGGTGGCTAACCCATCCCAGAGGGCTTTTGCAGTGGGATATTGTGAGACATTATTCACTAAATTGGATTCAAGATTCTGGATAATCCATGTGAAAACACATTGATCATCTTGTTCCCACCTTGTATATGTTTTGTCTGTTTTGGATGGAGGTGTTGGCTCCCCTGTAATGTGAGAACCTCTCCCCCTTCCCCCAATTGCTTTCTTCATCAGGGTAGCCCATAGGGCATAGTTGTCACCACCGAGTTTAATCCCTAGGGATAAATTCTCGGGGTTAGTTGTTTGTTGTTGTGTTCCGAGACCATTTCTCAGAAGGGCAGCAATCTGCATTGTTAATTCATCAGGGATTCGACTGACCGCGGATTCGTTGTCGGCCATCTTTGTTGAGGATGTTCAGAATTCCCAGAATCACATGTGCTCTGATACCATATTCAACTGGTAATCAGAGGAGGATTTTATTGTATTTTTTTTTGATATCTTACAAAGAAGAAAAACACACAATATGTAGAGACCTAGGAGCTTATACAAGGAAACTAAATACACTGATTGATAGAAAGAAGATTATGAACAGCCTGTGAAATCCCCAATTATAGTAGTCAATATTTGACCCCAACTATTGCTCTATAAATCCAGCATTCCAAATTTAGTCGAATATTCTAACAGTACGACACCTTGCAATCGATTTTTAATTAGCCTAGAAAATTTCGATCTAATGTCCAATTACAAAATTGATGTTATGATGTATATAATCAACACAATCCGAGACTAGACGCTTTCTTATATGGATGTTAGTGTAATTAGTATCTGTCCCCTTATATATTCTTTTTGCAATTTCTTGTTATCATATCAAATGCATTTTCATCATTTTTAACCAGCTTTACTATATTGGTTAGTTATAGAACGTTCACTGGCTCTTTGCATCAAACACCAACATGAGAACACAACTTAATGGACTATAAAGTCAAAGTAGGATGGATGGTCTGGATTATTAGTCCTTATTACTATGAAAATTTTACTCAAAAGATTCAACCACAAGAGGCTCGCAACAATGCGTTGCTGTTTTAGATCCTAATCCCATTTTTTTTGAAGGCGCTTTCGGATCCCCATTTTGGCTGTCGCTGGCTATTCGCTGGCGTTGGAGTTGAGTTGCTTTGATGCATATTTTTCTTGAGTGAGACTTAAGTGGACAATGGGTTTCTCAACCGGTGGTTTCAGACTACTTGCAAACGGTAATTGATTCTACGAATGTTGAATAGGCTGTGATGATTAGAGTATAGATTCGTAGCTTGGCGTGGTAGAATAAATAAGGGCAAGTTGTTTTCCTAATTTGCAATCTCCGTTGCAGGCAGCAACGAAATGAATATGAGCTTCTCATTTGTTAAATACGAATCTTATTACCCGTTTTGTGATCTGCGGCAGTAGTGTGTTGATTGATCGTTGGCCATTCCAGCTATTTACTACTTGGACTTTATGTTGTCGTGTTCTAAGTTTAGGTTTGTTCATTTTAATGACTTTATTTTGTTTCCATTGCATCCCTTATGATACTACATATATCTTTATTAGACACTATATTGTTGTCGTTAAGGAACTTAAAGGTTTGTTTTGCATTCAGGTCATACAATTTTAAGGCGTCTGTGTTCCATATACAATTTTAGTAAGCTAACTTTAGACACTATATGGTTGTCATTAAGGAACTATATTATACCTTATTTAAGTTTAGAAATTTAAAAATAACATCAATTAAATTTAAAAAAAACCATAAATTTATATAGTAAGCTAACTTAAATTT
>BJCM01086520.1:0-10288 GCA_018326385.1 Flaveria bidentis
TAACAAATAATATTCTTGAACAAAATATCCTAATAAGTTGTTCCACCACATATGCAATTTATTTAGAAAACCCATTTTCTAAATTGGTGTAGATATTTGATTGAATGATCATATCATCAATCAAATACCAATTGGTGTTTGCTAAGCTTGTTATTGGGTATAACCCGACTTGGATCACAACGTACTAACCGCATCAATATTCTAGGTGTCTTGGGCATAAAGAATCCTACAAGATGAACATGCAAAATCCATCTACCGACTCATCCAACAATCAACGATGTTCGGCCCTTCATGTGGTTGAAAGAGATAATAGAGAACCACAACATCATCTCATCTACTACCCTAATAACTCATAAAAGTGTTCTTTCATCACCTTCCCGGAGACACCAAGAAAGATGCACTCAAGAAAGCCCATTCCAAGAGCCCAACTCTTCTTAAGCCTTTGTATATTCAAATGAAAGTTTTGACAACTTTCTCTTCACTAAAGACCTAAACTGCATCCATCCAAATTACCTGGAGTACATGGAGATAGTCCAGTAGATGACTTTTCTCACTCATAGAGCCAAGAAGTTTTATAAGAGAACATAAAGAAAGTTTTCAAGCAATGTAACTAGTGGAAAGTTTGGGCTGGATAAAAGCAAAGTAATGTGTTATAATTATAACCAAATAGGCCACTTTGCTAGGTAGTGTAAGGCACTAAGAACAAATGGTGGCCAAACACAATCCAAGCCAAACTACACTAATACAACTCCAAGAACTGAGAAGCCCAGCTAACTAAAGTAGCAACCTGTAGTTGCTATTGAAGAATGATGCTTTGACTATAGCAGATGTCTCTCCAAACCAAGCCCTGATGGCAGATCACGATGAAGCTAAGATATTGGAACATCTTTGTAGTCCTAAATGTATTGCTAAATTAAACATGTATAGGTCCTATAACTTGGAAGTAAGATCTGATCTTCGGTGACTACAAACTTAAAATATAATAGTTAGAGAAAACTATATCTACTCTAAAACACGAGCATACAAATTACAGGACTCAGATCAAAGATCTTGTTATGAATTTAACTGAATGCTAGGCTAAGCTTATGATCAGCAAAGCCATGGCAGAAAATTGTGTTCTTGAAGAGGAAACCTTCAAGAACATCATATCTTCATCCTTGCATGCAAAGACTTGTTATCAAAATAGGCAGGGACTGGAATCAAGTGAAATAGCTCCTCCATACATATTATTATTAGTGAGATCTCCAAGATGTGGAACTTGTGAAGATGAGCTGCCGTTCATTGATCCTATCCATGTAGAGGATAAAATGAAAAAGATATTGTAAAGAATGAATCCAAACTGAGTGAAGAAGTTCATCCTAAGAAGGGTCACTATATTCTTATAGAAAAGACCAGACTAGGGATGGCTAAGTTTGCTAGAAAGAATTTGATCAGGGCTGATAAAAGAAAATCAAAGAACGTCCAAGAGATCAAGCCCATCTTCAACCCCAGGTAACAAGTCTTTAACTCTGCTAGGTCTGAGGTGACAAAGACTGTAGATTTAAATTGTTCTTTTGTTTTTTTTTGAGAAAAGATCCCCCGTTAGGTTAGGAATTATATTCCGCTCCCTGCCCCGCTTTTCACAGAAAATGGAGAGATGGCTTCCGTCCTGTAGACAAGGGATAGAAGCTTAACTAAGGACTCTAGTATTAGGAGTCATTGTTTAAGTTCAAACCATCCTGGTCAAAAGAAGAAGGTTGAACAAGTATACACCACTACTCCACATCCTAAACTATTCAACTCCAAAGGAAAGCTTCACCCTTAGAAGTTTGCTACATCATCTAAGAAGGTGAAGAAAGAGCTGGAAAGAGATCAAGATCAACCTTTTCCTCACAACAAGACTCTCAGAAGTAAGGTTGTAGAATGTATCATTTGTGCTGGCACAACTTATTATGTTAATGATTGCATTTACAATCCTAAGAGTACCATCCATATGAACAAGAAGAAGACTTTTGAGAGGAAGAAGAAATCAGCTTCGGAAGAAAAGTCACTTTCCTTCGGAAGCTCCAAGGTGAACAAAAAGAAGATAGGTGGAAAACTTTCTTCGAAAGCAAGTTAGGTGTCGAAGGAATGCTTCTGAAGCACTAAAGTCTATGCAAAAGCTTCTGGAGATTCAGTCTACAAAACTTTTGAAGTAATAAAAACTTCTAAAGTTTTAAAGGCCAAGTCTAATATTTCAAAGATGGTGTGGAAGATGAAGGATGGCCATATGACTGAGGTTTCTTCATCAACAACAACCAATGATCCTCAAAGCTTGCATATAGGATCAATAACTATTAAACTATCTTTAGTTCATCTTAATGAGCCCAAGACCAATGAGACTTGGGTTTCTAAATGTAACTAATCATCTTCTTTTATGTGCAGGAACAATTGAAGACCAAAAGAAATGTATGGATCATTGATAATGGTTGTTTTGGGCACATGACTGGCAATGGATCTTTGCTTCAAGACTTTGAGAAATTTGATAAAGGGCCAGTTGCTTTTAGAGGTGAATCAGGTGGTTACATCACTGGAAGGGGCAGGGTCATAAATGGTAAGCTCAGCATTGAGAATGCAAACTTTGTTAAAAACCTTGAGTATTATCTTTTGAGTGTATCTTAATTTTATGACTAGAGACATAACATGCTCTTTACTGAGCATGCATGTATTATTCTCAAGCCTAGGGTGAATATTCCTCAAGAGCATATCCTATTTAAACCCCCTAGGAAAGAGAACATGTACAAGATGGATTTGCAATAAACCTTCCCATCAGAAGAAGTTTATGGCTTTCTATCTAAAGCTAATAGTGATGATTCATTCCTTTGACATAAATGAATATGCCATGTAAACTTTAAGAGCATGAATAAATTAATTAAAGATGATTTGGTAACTGGAATGCCAAAAAAAGAGTTTACAAATGATGACTATTGTGTTGCATGTCTGAAAGGAAAACAACACAAAGTATCTCACAAGCCAAAGGAAATAAACTCCATCACTACTCTCCTATAATTATTACATATGGATCTCTTTAGCCCCACCAGTGTAATGAGTTTAGGAAGAACTTCATATTGTTTTGTGATCACAAATGACTTCATAAGATACCGTTGGGTCTTTTTTCTTAAAAGTAAGAATAAAACCCCTGAAATCTTTAGATCTTTCATTCTAAAAATTGAAAATCAATGTAATCACAAGGTTAAGATTATAATATATGATCAAGGAACTAAAATCAAGAACCAAATCCTTGATAAATTTTATGATGAAAATAGTATTTCAAGACAATATAGTATTCCTAGAACTTCTCTATAAAATGGTGTTGCTGAAAGGAGAAATAAAACACTTACCATGCTCTCTAACTCTAAACTGCCCATCACCTTCTGGGTAGAGGTAGTCAACACTACCTGTTATGTGCATAACATAGTTTTAGTAGTCAAAACTCATGGTAAGACTCCTTATGAATCGTGACATAAAAGGAGACCTTTCGTTAGTTTCCTTAGGTCATTTGGATGTCCATGCACCATCTTGAATACCAAAGATCATACAACCAAGTTTGTTGAGAAAGCAGATGATGGGTTCATTAGATGCTCTTCCCAAGCTAAGGCTTATAGAGTATACAATCTCAAGACTAGAGTGGTTGAAGAGTCAGCTAATGTGACCTTTAATGACATACTCCCAAAGTGAAAGGTTGTTGTCCTAGTTGGCTATTTGATCTTGATTTAGTTACCAACTATTTTAAAAATCTTATGAAGATGTTTTAGGAACAACATGTAATAGACTTGTAGGAGATCCTTATCCAATATATGAGATGAGAAGACCAAATGATAGAATTTCTTTAGATCCAGTGGTAACAAACCCCGCAAGTGGAAAGTCAGCACAACCATGACACATTCTTCAGTTGATACATATAAGGTTCCAACCAATTCCATCAATGAGGTACAAAACTCAAATGAAGGGATTTCCAATGTAGGAGGAGATGGAGATGGTGAAAATGATCAAGAATTTCATGATGTAGACAACCATTCCACTAAAGACAACATTAATGATGTTGCACACTCTCTGGATCAAGTTACACTTGATGGATGTGATGATGTGGTAGGTGAAACTCAATAACCAAATCTAATTTTTTCAAATCTAAATTTTACAAATTTAGATCTATCAAATTAACTTGCTTTGATTCCTCAACTAAGAATCCACAAGTCACATCCTACCATAAACATCATTAGAAATATTGAGATTAAGGTGAGAACAAGAGGACAAACCTATGATAAAAGTGTTTGTCTGCACTCATGTTTCTTATCTCAGATTGGCCAAAGAGAGTTAATAAGGCTTTGAAAGATAGAAGTTAGATTGAAGCAATTTAGGAGGAACTGCTTTAATTTAAAAGACAAGGTGTTTAGAACCTATGTCCACTTCCTCCTAGGAAGATACTAATAGGTACCAAGTGGGTTTTCAGGAACAAGAACGATGATAGAGGGCTTGTCATCAAGAACAAGGCAAGACTGGTAGTCCAAGGGTGCACTTGAGAAAAAGAGTTAGATCTAGGAACAATAGGTCTAGATCTTTTTGTATAAGCTTATAACTTTAATCAATGCTTATAATAAACTTTTTTAATTCATTATTTTGATTTATGGATTACGTATATATAGATTAACCCATATATGTGTTGATTTATGTGTATAATTGTAGGATTCAAATATTATACTTGGTCAATATTAGTGTAAGAAACATCTACGGATGAACATTTATGTTCTTCCATAGATATCTTTCTTACACTCAATCTATTATTGATAATTCCTGAATGCGATCCTTGGATTCACAAGAAGAGTTTGACTACATAGATGTCTTCGCTCATATAGTAAGACTTGAAGCTGTAAGGATAGTCCTTGTTTTTGCTGCATCTAAGGATTTCAAGGTCGACCAACCTGATGTCAAGGGTGCAATTATATATGGGGTGATAGATGAAGAAGTGTATGTCAAGAAACTTGTTGGCTTTGCAGACCTAGATAATGTTGATTATGTCTGCAAGCTTGACAAAGATCTCTATAGGCTACATCAAACAAAAAGGAAGTGGTATGAGACACTATCACAGTTCCTAGTTCAACATGGTTACAAAAGAGGTACTATTGACAACACACTCTTCATCAAAATAAAGGAAACGACTTGATGCTAGTTCAAGTTTATGTTAATGATATCATCTTTGGGTCAACTAATAAAAGACTCTACAAAGATTTTGAGAAGATGATGAAGAATAGGTTTAAAATGAGTGCCATGGGGGGATTTAATTTCTTTTAATGAAGTGAAGTAGGTTGACAATGGTATTTTCATAAACCAGTCAAAGTAAGTACAAGACATACTAACCAGAATTCATCTGACTGATTGTAAGGTTGCTAAGACTCCCATAGCAAGAAACCACTCCCTAGGAACTGATCTTGAGGGGGAGTAGGTTTTTAAGCATCTTTATTAGGCTATTATTGGGTCTCTTATGTATCTAACAACTAGCAGCCTGATATCATGTTTGCCACATGCATTAGACAATATATCTAGCCAACCCCATGATATCACACCTAGTTGTTGTAAAGAGGATTCTTAGATATCTCAAAGGAACTTCCAAACTAGGACATTGGTACCCAAAAAATTCTAACTTCAATATATATGCATATAAAGATAGTGACTATAGTGGTTGTAAGATGATTGCAAAGTCAACATTAGGGGATGTCAGTTCCTTGGTGGAAGGATAGTTTGCTGGTAATGCAACAGGCAATCCTATATATTTGTATCAACTACTGAAGCTAAATACATTGCTGCTGCAAGCTATTTTGCTCAAGTGCTTTGCATTCAGAGTCAGATGCTAGATTATGGATTGAACTTCAAGAAGATTCCTATCTAGATAGACAACAATAATGCTATCTCCATCACAGAGAATCCAGTGCAACACTCAAAGACAAAGCACATCAATATCAGGTATCATTTAATTAGAGATAATTTAAAAAAATGATTAATTAAACTAGTCAAAGTTAACATAAATTAACAATATGTTGATCTATTCACAAAAGCTTTTGATGAACAAAGATTTGAATATCTTGTATCATTTATTAGGATGATTAACTTAAGTAGATTTTCATAAATTAATTTCATAATTGTTTTTCAAACATACGTGTCTTCAAAGCTATCTAATTTACCACTCATATAAGCCTTGCTTATCTTGAAAGAATGGTTCAACGAAAAATTCCTTAGAATTTTAAGAATTATGGACAGATTTTCTTTCAGAAGACATTATATTGATTTCGAAAGAAATTATGTCTTCAAACCTAGTAACTACTTACTAAGAGATTTAGTCTTGAAAGAAATTCTAATATATCTTTTGAATCTTAAATCTGGTTCTAAGTACTTATATGTTTTGAAGGACAATTTTCTTCCCAAAGCAATTAAGTTTTGGAAGTTTTATTTTCTTCTTGAGTAAAACTTTCGAAGTCTAATATCTTTTGAAACCAAATCTATCTCGGAAGCTAAATTACTCTAAGTACATTTTCTTCCGAAGCAATTCTTTCAAAACTAAGGAATATCAGGATTGATGTTTGTCACTTTAACACTTGGTTTTTCTCTCAAACTCACTTAATCACACACGGTTTTAGATGAAGCAAAATCTCTTCTAAGAGTTGATAATAATATAGTAAGTAACAAAGAACACAAGGAAATGATTTTCAAGGTACTTGTATATATTACTTCTCAACTCAAAGTATTACAAGATTTTTACAAGCATGTTACAATAGTTAAAATGAGAAACTATATATACTATCACCTACAACCGGATATACTTTGATACTAGCTAAAAACCTATAACTAAATAAAATACTACAAAGCTAAAATTAAGGTATCTTAGATAATATCATATCTAAGATTTGATAGTGATGACATGTCCATGACTTACCTTTTGTCACCAACTAAAGTTGGTAACTATACTAACAGATAAAGGTGAACAATGGAATAAAGTATGGTTAACTACATGGCAGTATATCAAAGGTCTGTAGCAGAGTATCAGAAGGACCATACTTATGTCCACTAGTTCATAGCAGTGTCTTCCGAAGGTTAAATGGCTTCGGAAAAACATGTTCTTCCGAGGCCACTTATACTTCGGAAGAGGCTACTTTTTTCGAGGCTTGGGGACTTCTACTTCGGAAGTCATTGTATTGGAATCTTTTAAGTCTTGAACTTCGGAAGAAAAGACTTTGTCTTGGGAAGTTGGAGTTTTCCTTCAGACGTTGATCTTGTACTTGTCTTCGGAAGAACTCCATTTGTCTTTGGAAGTTCCACACTTAGCTTCAGAAGTCCTTTATTAGTTTCACCAAAATTTTTTAAGTGTTTGATTTTGGTTGCACCAACATTTCTATATCAAACAAACCCCCTAGGCTGATGCTACCAAAACCTCACTAATTCCTGCTTCTCAAAACCTTCAGCACCAAGGACAGAAGATGTTTATCTATTTCTTTGTTCTTCCCTGATGTTGTGCTGAGAAGTTTGTACAAGTCATTAATGGATAGGAGATCCAGTCTATCACTCTGAATGACATGCACCCTTTGTTGCACCCCCTAAAAAAGAGTTAGTTAACAGGAGTTGTAGTCATACTCCCATCTAACTATGTATTCAAGGTTAGGACTTTCAACCATTTGAAGAAAGGCTTTGCCTTTAGTTGCTTATCCTTTCCCTTCCTCCTCCTTTTTCAATTTCAGCTCCTCCTTAATCTTGGTCCTTGCAGTCAACTCGGCCAGATGAAGGCTGCTGAAATGATTTCTGATGTGAGCAGCTTCTCGGAGTGAGCTATTAGAGAATGGTTTCTCTACTAACTCAGCAATATCAAATCTACTTTAGTGTAGTAGAGATGAGGCATTGAACCTGTTTATCACTCCATTATCTCTCTCAACAACAAAGTTGTGAGAAGAGTCTTCGAACCTCCACTAGATGATCTTCTTCCTTGGCACCAGAGGATTTCTTGGCACCCTATCCCCTTTTTTGGAATCTAGTAGAGTCACCGGCCTTCTCTTAGCTTCTTCTCTTCATAATTTAGGGAATCAGAGTTGAGGCCAAGGAGTTAGCGGCTTGGTCCAGTGTTCCTCTAGGTAATTGATCTCTTGTCAGGGAACATGAGGAGCCATCAACATAAGTCGATTTGATAGACTCCTCCTCATAAGATATGTCACTCAAAGTTGTACACTTGATGAGCTTCATCTTAATCTTCTTAAAATCCTCTAAGGAGAAATGTTTGGAAAGCTGAGGGGATGGTTTGAGTGGTGGTTAGGTAGGTAGTGGTGTTTGGGTTCTAGGAAGTGTTTTAGGTTTGAGGATGGGTAGTTGAGGTGGTTTTGGTGATGGGGTAGGTATGGAGGATGGTGTAGGTTTAGGGGTGTATGGTTCAGAGGTGGGTTCAGTTTTAATGGGAAATGGGAAAAAGGTTGGTTCAAATTGTGGTTGGGGTTAAGGAGTTGGTTTGAAGGTCATCCACTGTCCCCTTCTGTACATCTCCTTCCTTTTCCCTAAGCGAATATCAACCTTGATGTCAATGACATGTTGCTGCAAGGTCTTCTCAGACATGGGACCCACCTGTCTGCCAGAGAATCCATGAGCTCCGAGATAGTCCTTCATCTAGGCCTTATCACCTATTTTCCTGATAGTAGCGAGTCCTACTTCTTTTTCACCCTCAGTTTCTCCTTTATAGCTTTCTTTCTCTCCTTCTCCATTTGATCTTGCTCTTTGTTGAAGAGCCATAAGATCGTATTATTTTCATATGGAAACAATTCTTCTTGAGAGAAACCCCTGGAGGTTAAGAAAGTTATCATTTCCCTCCTTAGCTGCAAGTCACCCTCTTTTTCCTTCTTCTTCCTCCCTTCCTCTAAGGCCAACCTTGCTACCTCTTCTCTTTGTTCAATTTGCAGAAGGGTTGCCTTCTCTAACTCAATCAGCTCCTCAAGTGGTAGCAGGAGCACTTCTTCACTGACAACTCCAAGCATGTCAAGCCTATCAAAGATTTCCACCCTTCTACGATTATTGACAGCCTCCTGGTTGGCTATAGCTGCTTCGCTGCTTGCAGCTAACAGTTTCCTAGTTGGGAGTTTACCTTTGCTCTTAAGCTTCTCTAACATTTCTTCCTCCTAAAGCTCTTCCGCAATCATCTTCCTCTTTCCTTTGAAATCTTCGGAAGTGCTAGACTTTAGTGGTTCTTGGATGGAAGTTTCAGATTGAGAGATGGTGGTTGGAGCTTGTTGTAGTGATGTTGTTTGAGCGAGGGGTTTATGAGAAAATCCTCATTATTTACATCATATGCTAGTTCTAGAATTTCATGTGTGATGACCTAATCCTCGGATAGGAAAAATAGCCCTTTCGCATCTTCCATCTCAGCTTCAGAAGATTGAAATGGTTCTTCCGAGGCTTTGACTTCAGCTTTGAAAGTTTGTGGCAATGCACTCTCTATCCTAACTGTTTTAGTTGTTGGGCCAACAGTTTCCATTTTCCCTTCAAAATTAATCTCAGGTTCCATATAGACCTTAGGTTGACCAAGTTCTTGAACAATGGTAGAAGATGCATTCAACCTCTAAAGCTCTTTAGCTCCAAAGTATGCCACAACAACACCATGGCTTGGCTGTTCAATGGAAGATCCAAGCAGGAACTTGGAAAGAACCTGTTCAGATCTTCGAGCGTCCATTAATCCATTTGAAGAACAATTGGAGGATGCTCAGGAAAAACTGTTGCTTGATGAGTAGGGTATCTTGAAGTTAGAGATGTTAAAGTTTGACTCTGTGGTTCCACATGTGTTTGCCTCTGAACACTCTCCCTCTTTTTGGTAGAATCATCTTGCAGGACCGGTGAAGAGGGTTAGTTACAACACAACAACACAAAGAGGAGATTAACTAAACTTTAATCAAACAGTAAACTGCATTAACCAAGTTAAGACACTAGGAACACAAGTAATGTAAGAGACAAAACACAAAGAACACAAGTGTATGGTTTTCAAGAATGCAGTATATTGCTTTCTCTATGTTCTTTACATGTGTTACAAAGCATAAAGGAAAAATACAAGAACATGAGATACTTATACTACATCCTATAGCCGGCTATACTTTGAAAGCCAACTGGATACAATTGACTAGACACAAACAAAATCAATTGTAGAGTCAAAAGGCAAATTGCCTTTTGACTTGTGACTATGACATGCCATAGCTCACATCCTTATCTATTACAAAAAGGATAAAGTACATAAAGTAGAAAGTTACAGACTTAAGAC
>BJCM01086524.1:0-10105 GCA_018326385.1 Flaveria bidentis
TATTTTGTTGACCAAATGCATCATAATGACTGATTTTTGAAACACCACTTTGTTAACAAATTTAACAAATTCTTTTTACCAATTCTAAATTTCAACAAAAAGATTATGTGGATCACCTCTTTAGTCTTTCTACAAAATTTTCAATTCATGCCTTTGAACAATGACCTACCTGTGAAACTTAGATTTATATGCTTAAACATGCTAATTGATTCTTGATGATTCTTACGTGATCTCAAGTTAGCTATGTGCTTACTATGTTGTCTTGCTTGCATGAAATTTTCTTAACAAACTTAGTTTCTTGGTACATTTATCACCATGACCAAAAGTCACACCTATTTGTATGTGTTGGTGCTCTTATGTGTGTTGGTGCTCTTATGTGTGTTGGTGCTCTCATGTGTATTGGGGCTCTCTGTGTAAAGATTTTATTGCTAAAGCCTTCATTTGAATCTTTTACTATAAGGTATGCCACTGCAAGTGCACGCTCTGATGGTCTTTTGTTGCTTTGTGGGGGACGAGATGCAAATAGTGTTGTAAGTGACATGTCATAGTTAGCAGTCAACTCATGGTTTCATTAATTTCTTCTGGTGTAAGCTCGTGCTTATCATATATGGTGTGTTGGGACATATATGATGTGCTAGCACTCTTGAAACCTTTTTTTCTTCAAATTAACACATTCAAAGTTCTTTCTTATTAATTGAGAGCAAGGACTTGCAAAACATAACTAAACCCTATTTTGCAATTTGGTTTCTAACTGATTTGATATGGGTATGTGCAGCCTCTTGCTAGCGCCTATGGACTTGCAAAACATAGAGATGGTCGCTGGGAATGGGCAATTGCTCCTGGTGTCTCACCATCTCCTCGTTATCAACATGCAGCGGTTTGTTCTTATTAAAATTTTATTTCATGGACTCTCTCTCTCCCTCCCTCTCCCCGCCTCCCCCCACACACACTCAACACATGTGTGAATGAAGAGTACTCAAAAGTCAAAAGTATTCATATTATACTCTGGTTCTAGGTTTTTGTTAATGCTCGGCTCCATGTTTCTGGGGGTGCACTTGGTGGAGGTCGCATGGTGGAGGACTCATCAAGTGTAGCAGGTATGGTATTTGGATACTATTGAAAATCAACTTTATTGCTGAAATAAAGTAACTGTTTTAATGTAACAACTATTTATCACCTATGTGGCTATGTCCTATATTAAGTTTTTCAAAAAAACACTTTATATGAACTAAATTTGAATTGTCACTTGTCAAAGATAACAAGAAACTTCATACAATCTTTTTTGTTGGGGATGCAGAAAACATGCACTTATCGTCTTTTCTTTCTTTTACTACCAGTCCATTTGAATTACACAAATGGTTGTTGGTTGTATCCCATTTGACTATAATTTGGATATTTGCTTCTTTGATCTTACCACACGTGTCTCACTTGCGCTTCTATATAGTCCTGGATACTGCAGCTGGAGTGTGGTGTGATACGAAATCAGTTGTCACTACTCCAAGGACGGGTAGGTATAGTGCTGATGCCGCTGGCGGAGATGCTGCAGTTGAATTGACAAGACGGTGCAGGCATGCTGCTGCTGCTTTTGGTGATTTGATATTTATTTATGGTGGTTTACGTGGAGGTAACACTAGACCCTTCCTTTTTAGATCTTTAAGCTTTTTTGTAACAGGATTAGTAACTATAGTTATTGTTTTCTTTTTTACGTTTGTTTTGTAATCGGGTCATATTTGTGAAACCAAGTGTTTTAAGTCTTTTATTGCTTGATACAAGCTCTCAATTTTGAATTTGTAGCACCTTATAATCTGAGATGCATGAGTCTTTGTGGTGAATCTATGCAAGATTATTTTTTAAACTAGAACGCTATTCTCTTTTTGGTGCATATGGCTAACACACTTGGTTTTAAAAAGTGTGCGGCATGAGGTGACGGAGGTGGCGACCAGATAGCTTTAGATGGTACAAAAAACGCGCACACCACCCAAGACAAAAACAAGTGTAATAATAAGAGCATGAAAGTTATATATTATAGGTATAAAAAGTTAACTCCAGTCGAAAAAAAGGTATAGAAAGTTAATACTATTCCACACTTATAATAATAAACCTAATACAAATATACAATTAGAATATCAATATTAGCATTTATTGTGTCATATGGTCTATTACAGTCTTACAGATAGTATAACTCATAAGTAGAAATAATAAAGTAAGGATAATTATGTAAATATTTTACTTTATAACTCAATATGTTATTTGATATAAACTAATTTTTTATTTTAAATTGAAGTCCAAAACAAGGAAAGAATTTTTTTGTAATCCACGTTGCTTCATGTAAGAAAGTTGGCAACGGAGATGGCTTTAAAAGGGAAGCATCACAGGTTAAAAGAAGGAACCATATGTCTGCTTGATCTGTGCCTAAGAAAACCAGGGCTGGTCTAGATTAACTTTGTACCAATTATGGCCGGTTCAATACGGTTTTGACAGACCCAGTTACCAGTTATTTCATATGGGTCGTTTGGTTATAGAAAACCTCTTCAAGTACTGCTGGTTGAAGCATCCCGTCCGCTCTGGTTTTCATTTCTATAAGACTATAACCAGGACGGAACCAAGCGACTGCCTTGCTTTGGCTGTGCCTGGATGGAAGTGGCTGCCTTGCTTCACCTGTGTGTGGACGAAAGCGACTACCTTGTTTATAGACGTCCTTTTGGAGCTGATAATGCTCCTAGTGTTGTAAAATTCGGTCCTAGTAGGCAATTAATCGGGGATTGATTGCCATTGGCCACCAACCTTGGTGATTTCACATAATCGGATGGTTAATCGGTAATTAGTCCTAGTTGGAAAAAACTGGACTTTATCGGTCAAAAATTGGTCAAATCAAATCAGTCAAAAGGGTTGCTTTTTAGGAAGAAGTGTAAAATCAAACATTGCTTTTTAGGAAGAAGTGTGAAATCAGACATGCTGTTTAACCATCTGGAGATCATGACATCAGACAATTAGCTTGATGGTAATTAGCTTTTGTCCTGAGAGGCTGAGATCTCACATATCTACAAAAGAATGAATTTTTCCAATCAGAAAAACCAATGGACAAAACGGTTGCTTTTCAGCAAGAAGTGTGAAATGTGAATACTCAATAGTCGCTTACATGATGACATGTGACATTTTCTTGTTGCAGGGGTGTTGTTAGACGATCTTTTAGTTGCTGAAGATCTTGCTGCTGCTGAAATGACCTCTGCAGCATCACATGCAGCAGCAGCTGCATCATATGCACAGTCAGCAAGGTTATCAGAAAGGCATGTTTTTGCTGATGACAGAACAAGACAGACAACCGAAGCACCTTCTGATGGTGCTGTTGTACTCGGAAATGCTGTTGCTCCACCTTTAAATGGTGACACATATACAGATATTAGCACCGAAAACGCCATGCTTCAAGGCTCTCGGTAAGTTAAAAATCTAATTTATGCATAAGTTGTATCATTTATAGAATGTAATCATGGTTTATTAGCAGGAGATTGAGCAAAGGAGTTGAATATTTGGTTGAGGCATCAGCAGCAGAAGCTGAGGCTATTTCTGCAACCCTAGCCGCTGCAAAAGCACGTCAGTCCAATGGAGAAGTTGAATTGCCAGATAGGGATCGTGGAGCAGAGGCCACTCCTAGTGGGAAACAGATCAAACCAGATGCTGATGTGGCTTATAATACTATATCAACAGGAGTGCGATTGCACCACCGAGCTGTTAGTACCATTGTTATGTTATTTGTTGGAAGGCAGAGATAAGAAAATAATCAATAACCAATTCACGATTTTGGCAAAAACCAGTGTTGTAAGAATGGTTAGGCACTAGTCGGGCGGCGAGGTAGGGACTAAGGATTAATCGGGATTGAAAATTTTATATATAATTTTCATGTATATATATACACACACATTTTTATATGTAACTTTTATACATATGTTTAGTTAAATATAAATATAAACAAATCTGACCAGAATTTTGAATTTTTTGCCGGAATTTTTAAAGGTTGCCTGAATCTTGCCGGATTCTAGGAAAATAACAATTAGAGGCCGAGTAACATCCGACTAGGGCCGTTTTATTCCCGATTTTGACCTGTTTGATCGATTAGCGATATTTGGCTCCGATTAGGGAAAATTCAATCGGTGCATATCGGTGATACCGACTAGTCGACGATTAATCGGCCGACTAGTCCGATTTTTGCAACACTGGCAAAAACAATCTACTACTATTATTAATAATGGACCAAAGACCTAACAAAATCCTATGCAAAAACACCCTGTCTATACAAAATATATGCTTGGTCTTTAAGACTTCTAATCCTAATCATATACTTAACTTAAACTGTCAACCTAAAAAAAAGATAAACCTACCAATTTAAACATTAAATAAAGACTCATAACTTCTCTTGTTTTGTGGCCTCCACAATCCCAAAATTCTCGATCCCTTTCATTCACACTTATCCAACCTCTTAATTAGTTCCTTCAGTCTCCTCCTTAATCCTAAATTGGATTTGCTTTTTGTTCAAAGTAGAGTTGGCTCATTTTCAACTTCTCTGTCTAAATGTGCTTCTTTTTCCTTCGAACTTCCACACAAACTCAGTTTGTTGCATGGATTCAAACTGATATCACACTACCACCATTGTCTTCGAAGGCAAACCACCTACTTTTTAAAATTTTTTTGTGTGCTTGTTTATGCTTTTCTTTCACACAAACTTGCCGCTTTTATATTTTGGCTTTAGTTTCAAGCTAAAGACAGATTCAAATCGTCCTTGTTGTCTGCATCAATCCCTTCTTCTTGCTCTCTTGCCTTCTTGTTGTTCTTGCTAACCTGCCTATTTCTTGCTATCTTGCTTGAATTGGTCAGGGAACCACACAGGTTCTTTTTTTGTTTCTCTTGTTTTGGCCCACACATGTACCGTTCTTGCTCTAGCCTCTTGGTACGAACCACACAGGTCCAGTTCTTGCTAGTTACTATATGAACAGCTGGGTGAACTGATATCACACTATCACCATTGTCATTCGACTGCAAACCACCTTTTTATATACTTTTCTTGTGTGCTTGTTTCTACCTTTCTTTTGTTTTAACTTGCTTCTTCTTTTTCTTTGATTTTATTTTTTAAAACAAAGATGGATTTGAATTGTCCTTCTTGCTGCATCAATCCCTTCTTGCTTTCTTGCCTTCTTGTTGTCTTGCTAACCTGCCTATTTTCTTGCTATCTTGCTGTCTTGCTTGAATTGATTGGGAGAACCACATAGGTTCTATTCTGTTTTGTATGTTTCAGCCCACTCAAATACATTCTCTGAAAAAAAAAAAACCGGCTGTCAAATCTGCACCATATGATCGAGTCTTCAAGCTCTGATATGAAATGTTGGAAATCAGAGATGATTAAAAAACAATCTAAAGCAGCTTAGGTTTTGACAATCTACAACTTTTATATAAATCAAATAAAAACCTAACAGAAAACCTATTTGAAAACTCCCTATCTAAATTATATATGCACTTATTCTCCAAGACTCCTAAGTCCTAATCATAAACAAATACTAAATTAAACTGCCAAATGCCAACCGAAAAACAAAGAGTAACATACCAAATTAAACACTATTAAAGACTCATAAACCAACTAAAACTCCTGTTTTTCGGCTTCCAAACAAACAAAGAGGAACTCCTGTTTTTCGGCTTCCACAATTCCAAAATTCTTGACCACTTCTTTTCATACTTATCCACCTCTTTTCTCACCTGTGAATTCACTTTTTAGAATTAATTTCTTCATTATTTTCATCATTTATCACCCCGCATATGTGAGGGTGAAATTTACTGTGGGTTTGCAGGTGGTTATAGCTGCAGAGACTGGTGGAGCATTAGGTGGTATGGTCAGACAGCTTTCCATAGATCAGTTTGAAAATGAGGGAAGAAGGGTGAGTTATGGAACTCCTGAAAATGCTACTGCAGCACGGAAACTTCTAAATAGACAAATGTCCATTAACAGTGTGCCGAAAAAGGTAAAAAAGGATTCTGATTAAAAAAATAAATCACAATATAGCATTTTGCTGAAGTGCACCTGCATTGAATTATAAAACCATTATCAACATGTTTCAGGTGATATCTCATTTATTAAAGCCTCGTGGGTGGAAGCCACCTGTGTGTCGACAGTTTTTTCTGGATTGCAATGAAATTGCTGATCTTTGTGATTGTTCTGAAAAATTATTTTCAAGCGAACCTAGTGTTCTGCAACTACAGGCTCCAATTAAAATATTTGGTGATTTGCATGGGCAATTTGGTGACCTCATGAGACTTTTTGATGAGTATGGATCCCCATCAACCGCTGGAGACATTGCGTAAGTTTTCATATTATATTTTTCTTATTTATATATTTCTTATAACTTAAAGTAAAGCCTGTATACCTACTATCTCATCATGCTAATTTTATGCTAATTTTACTAGATATATCGATTATCTCTTCTTAGGAGATTACGTTGATCGTGGTCAACACAGCTTGGAAACTATTTGTCTTCTCTTAGCTTTAAAGGTACTACTACTTATGTCTTTGATCATCATTAGGTGTGTAAGAAGCACAATTCATCATGACAGTACAATTTAACAATATCGTAGGTTGAGCATCCACAAAATGTACATTTAATTCGAGGGAATCATGAAGCTGCTGATATAAATGCACTTTTTGGCTTCCGAATTGAGTGTATTGAGCGTATGGTAATGTCGTTAAAATTTCATTGGTGCCATGTTATTTTAATATTTATCCATTTATTATGATGGGCATCAATTTTTTGATATCCTGAAATCAGGGTGAGAGAGATGGAATTTGGGTTTGGCACCGGATAAACAGATTATTCAATTGTTTGCCACTAGCAGCTCTAATTGAAAAAAAGATTATCTGTATGCACGGTGGTATTGGAAGGTCAATTAACCATGTTGAGCAGATTGAAAGTATCCAGAGACCAATTACAATGGAAGCTGGTTCATTGGTTCTTATGGATTTGCTATGGTTGGTGCCTTTTCCAATCATTCAATTGCTTAACCTTTAATTCAAAGTTGTTTTCTCAATCTCAAATATAAATTATCACACCCAAAATAGGTCTGACCCAACAGAAAATGATAGCGTGGAAGGACTTAGACCAAATGCCAGAGGTCCTGGATTGGTTACTTTTGGAGTGAGTGTCATTCCTTCTAGACAATTTTAATATACTCACCATCACAGAATTTCTGACATGTACACACGTTCTGCAGCCCGATCGTGTGATGGAGTTCTGCAACAACAATGATCTACAACTAATTGTACGTGCACATGAGTGTGTAATGGATGGCTTTGAGCGATTTGCTCAGGGACATTTAATCACCCTTTTTTCAGCCACTAATTATTGTGGTAAATCATTTGTTCGTGATACTCTTTGTAATATATGATTTTATGTGTCGGAATTAATGTTATATTTACAGCGAGATTTGTTTCTAGGGACGGCAAATAATGCAGGTGCAATATTAGTATTGGGTCGAGATCTTGTAGTAGTTCCAAAACTTATTCATCCACTACCACCTGCAATTTCATCACCTGAAACAGCTTCCCCTGAATCACCTATAGAAGATACATGGATGCAGGTACAATGATCACCTTTTCAAATATAGGTCTCACATTCTCAGCCCGAAGTCTCTGAGACATTGATTCGGGCTGTTAGTTCTCTCCTAAGCTTTAAGACAGGTCAGAATGGCACTTTAACATGATGGGCAGTCCGTAATACATGACAAGTTTCAAAGTTGAATTTCACATGTTGCTTTTAGTTGAAATATAAAGGTCCGGCCCAATCTCACCCGACCGCATTTGACCTGAACCCATTTGAATCAAACTCGTTTGACCCTTCTTTTCATGTAGTTCATTCCTACCTGAGCTTTATTTGACCCAGTACATTAGCCGGCCTTGCCCATCCTTTTTGACAGGCACAATAGTTCTTTTCTTTTTGTTTTCTTATAAATCGTTGCAGGAGCTTAATGCAAACAGACCACCGACACCAACTAGAGGTCGACCACAGATAACCAATGACCGAGGCTCACTTGCGTGGATGTGAACTCTTCAGGATTATTTCCTTCCTACCAACTAGCCCTCCTGGAGATGGGATGCACATGTGGGCCCACACGCTTAGTCATGGTGTGAAGCCACGCGGAAGGTGGCCATTGTGATTGATGGATGAGACTTGGTTATCAATCAGTTTCAAACGGATTTTGATGATGAGGGATGGGTGTTGTAATATTGGTTGTGTTCACTTTTGGAAATTAACATCTAGTCAAACTAAAAGAAAGTGAAATGATGGTTGTATCATAAAGAGAATATGAGGTGGTGATTGTAAGTTGGTGTTTTGTGGGTTTTTGTTGGATAAATAAGCTTTCTATGATAAACGATTTGATGTACAGTATTTTTAGTCTCATCTTATCGGAGCTGGATGTCGTTTTTGAGATTTGATCGTGTCTTTTGCTAGCTTAATGGATATTAGACCGATCATCACATACTTTCTAGTTAAAATGAAAAAAAAGGTGTATGTGTGAATTGATCTTTTTTACAACTGATCAATATAAGTTAAATCAAGAAAAGTAGTATGCTAATTATATATAACAGGACTCTGTATGGTCTTCATGTATCGAGAATTATATGATAATTCTGGATATGACCGTAACTAGTTTAATATTCTCTGACAAAGCTATGGAAGGGGAACGGTCTGTAGCTTTATGAAGAGAAACCTAAGCTTTATTGAAGACATAAGTGATTTAAAACCTACATTTTAAGCAAATTTTATTTGAGAAAATGAAAACTAAACTTACATATTGCAGGATCGGTGAAGGGTATGCACATAACAACATAGTGAGAAGAGTTGCTAAGATCACTTAACAGATCAAACAAGGAACCGGTTAACCTTTTGTAATGATATTAAGAACACAAGTAAATATGAGACAGAACAAGATAGCAAAACATACAAGGAGTTGATTTTCAAGATTGCAGTATATTGTTTTCTCAAGTTTTATTACAAATGTTACAAAGTATATCAAAAAGTTACAAGTACTTGAGATACATATACTACATCCTACAATCAGCCATACTTTAAAAGCCAGCTGGATACAATTGACTAGACAACAAACAAAATCAAATGTAGAGTCAAAAGGCAGATTGCCTTTTGACTAGTGATTATGACATGCCATAGCTCACATCCTAATATATTACAAAAAGGATAAAGTACATAAAGTAGAAAGTTACAGACTCAAGACCTCAATGTACAATTACCAAAATCATAGACTTTTTCACCAACTTATGAAAGTTGGTGACTTTACAGAGTTGCAGCGAAAAAAGGTTCAACTTTATGAAAAGTACATCAGATAAAACATGTGTTCAAAAGTTTTAGGAAGAAATCTGTCTTCAAGTGTTGGCTTCGGAAGACTTTGTCTTTGAAGCTTCGAAAGACTTCATCTTTGGCTTCGGAAGTTATTGGTCTTGGCTTCGGAAGATTTCACACTTAGTGTATTTTCTGGTGCAGGTGTGAAACTTCTGAAGCATTCTACTTCAGTACACTTGTGCATGCATGTAGGAGAGACTTTGGGTGTTTGGGTTGCATCAACCTTTACATTTAATCCTTACAAACTCCCCCTAGGCTGATTCTACCAAAACACTAGAAGACTTTAGATATTAACAATCCTCATCAGGATAATGACCATCCATTTCTTCATGAGATGATTGTTAGTTACGTGTATTGAACGAAATACTAACCGATAAACATGTATACCGAATCAAATAATGCAGAATCCTATTTGATTGGTGATCCAATCAGTGAGAACGCACTTAGAAACAATTATGGATTGAATCTAAACGTTAAGAATGATTTGGAATCGATCTAGTGCGATCTATGAACTTGGAACATGTTCTTAGAGGTCTTTGGACGGCTAGGGTAAGTATGTAGTCGAAGTGTTCTGAATTCTTACGTTTTTCCATGAATTAAGTGGTATTTATAGGTTAGGGTTTCTCATTCGGGCGACTGAACCATTAGCATGGTTCAGTCGTGCGATTGAGCCATGCGGTTGATCCATTCGTACGACTGAGTGTTCAGTCGTG
>BJCM01086525.1:0-27949 GCA_018326385.1 Flaveria bidentis
CTCAAAAGGATTTGAGATAAAGCCTAATTTGTAGGAGTTGATTAACTTGATGGACAAGGTTAATTAGCTATAAATATAGGTAGGTTTTTCTTTGATGGATGTAAGTATTTTCCTATCAATTAATTGGAGAAGGAGTTCCAAAACTATTGCTGTGTTTTTGTTCTGTTTTTCTGAATCTGGTATCAATTTTACTTCACATATGATTACAGATTGATTTTGGTAACAATAGTGCAGGCCCTACACAATCAATCAAATCATAAAATTGATAATTTTGTTGTTAGGGTACTGTTCAATGTGTATTTCATATTTTCATTTGAGTATGGCAGGCAACATATAATTTTTATGCTTAAACCATAGACTTGTGTAAGGATGCCAATCATATATTGTATGAATTATGTTTTCATACTTGAGTCTCATTCACGGCGACAATATGTGGTATTTCTCTGATGCAAAATGGTACAGGTGGCAGCTTTGATTCATTTTCTTTTGACGGGTTAATTAAGGTTATGTTTCATCTCTAATGGGTCAAGTGAGTAAGCTAAAAAACAGGCGGATCATATAGGTAAAAATGTGCCTGAAGTGTAATTTCTATGCATAATACCTCCATAATTGTTTACCCAAAAATTAGATTAGTCATGAAATAATATAAATTTGTAACCATTCATGATACACTAATTGCTTACAAATTCATGGACAAACGTTTTAAGTCATCCAAAATCAACCAACCCGCTTTGACCCGTACCAAAAGTTAACTGTTTTGACCCATCTACATTTTGCGTCTAATAAATAAATTATATATCAAAGCAACAAATGAATGAGTTCTAACATTTTGCTTATCAAATCAAAAGCATCAAAATTAAAAAAATTGAAATAAGCAGTGAACATCAATTATTTAATTTGAAATGAGATGGGATTTCAAGAAGTGATAAGAACGCAAACTGAATATGTCAACATGATGTTCACCTGCGTTTTCAATAAAGCTCTCCCACTTCTCTGCATCTTTAACGTTAATGATCAGATGTTCAGGTGCATACAAGTTGGAAAATGTAACTGCCTGAAAGTTCAACACCAGATCCAACTTACAGGACCACCCTTTTAATATAAGTTTTAAAAGTTGCACGATGCATATAAAACACTAAAAAGGAAAACTAACCTCGACCATATCGCGTGCAAAAACAGTGAAGCTGTGACTGAGAGCTTTTGAAGCAAACTCTCCTCTTGGGAGACTGTTGCATTGTTTAGCGATTTCTTCATCAATGGCTTTTATATCTACACCTTCACCTGCAATTACCAGAACCACCTGGCTATCTGGCCCATGCTCAGCCTGAAGATGGAAAGTTGAAACTTGAGGACAATGCCATGTCATCATCAATTTAGAAGACATTAATCAACTTTGAGGGATGAGTAGTGACATTCCTTGTAGTAGAAGGGTAATTTCAGAAAAGTGTAACCAAGTTTTGTCTGCTTTTGATTTTGGGTAACTACTTTGTTTCACCGATACCAAGGTACCCAACTTCCAAAAACTTCAATTTAAAGTAATCTTGAATCAGGTCAGAGGGTTAAATTTAATCAGTTTTCTGGGTCCATGTCATAGAAAAAATGATCAAACTTAGCACCACATCTCATATACTTGACAGTATTTTGACCTGGTAACCTGTACCAATTACCTAGATTTCAAATTTATAGAAGTTTGATGTTTTTTACATCAAAAATGTTAATTTATAGGATGTTTTGAGTGAAAACAAAATGGCTACCCAGAATAAAAATCTGGCCAAACTATGGTACCTGTTTATACAAGAACCCCTAATAGTTAATTTTATAGTAGTAACCTGAGAAAGCAGATCTGCAGCTATGTGAACAGGACTAGCATGTTTGTCGGCAATGACAAGCACTTCTGATGGTCCTGCTGGCATGTCAATAGAAACCATAGCTTCACTGTTCTGTTAAGATAAAAATAAAAAAAAAAAATAGGAAGAGCTATATCAGATAAAATATTATCAAAACAAGAACAGTTCACAACAGCATGGAGATATCTTCTTTATGTAAATACGTACTTGGAGAATCATTTTTGCAGCTGTCACATATTGATTTCCAGGACCATATATCTTCTCAACCTAAAATTATGAAGTTTGCAATTAAAGCACATTAAGTGTAAGACATATTAAAAGAAACATGATGAATCTTGTATCTTGTTACTGAAAGGAGCTCGAGGTAAAGTAACTAATATACAAATTACCGAACAAATTATATGCATATTTGATGTAAAGTAATACCTTAGGACAAGATGATGTTCCCCATGCCATGGCAGCAATGGCCTACAAGAACCAAAATCATTAGAAATTGATACTCGAATGAAAATAATTGAACTGATAAGAAAAAACAATTTCCTAAGAAATGCGAAAAGGAGAGAATATCATTGTTATAAAACCTGCGCTCCTCCAGCTTTAAGAATGTGGGTCACACCAGCTTTCTTCGCACAATATAGTACCTCCTACATGATGTCATGCCACAGAATTAAATTAAGTTAAATAACCAATCTTCAATTAATTATCCCATTCAGGTCAAAGCAAATACCTTGCACATGCTGCCATCACTAGAAGGAGGAGTTGCAAGCACTATCGTTTTACACCCAGCAATCTGGGCTGGCTGGTGTACACAGTTAAAACTAAAATCAGCCTACTGCCTTGGATATATTGAGGTGGCATTAAGGCCGGGTAGTTTACAGGTTGAATTAGGATCGGGTTGAAAAACGTTAACTTGCATCGAGTAGTGTTGACCCGCAAACACCTTTTGTCCATCTCTTTAGATTTTTTAATAACGAAACAAGTCAATAAAGCGATACACTATGGTCAACTTTCAACATGTTTGATTTGTTGTTTTAGAAAAATTATTTGATAATATATAACAAACTCAAATCAGCCCATTTAAATATAACAAACTCAAATCACCCATTTAAAAGTAAGGGTCAAAATTGTCACATATAGTCTGATAAGGATATGATGATCAAAATAGATATTTTTTTCATACAATGGCAAGCATAAGAGCTGTTGATGGTAGAACTGCAGTGCCTCCCGGAACATAAAGACCAACAGAGGCGATACTCCTTGCCACTCGTTTACATCTCACACCCTGAACATACTCATAAACTAACGGCATTAACTCAAAGGTTCAAGAACAACAAAATTGGTACAACCTATATAACTTAGTGACATACTTTCATATTCTCCACAACTTTCTCAACTGGCTTTTGTGCCGCATGAAATGCATAGATGTTGCTGTACGCTACATCAAATGATTCACGAACTGCGTCATCAAGCTGAAATAGGTTTACAAAAAATTTTGTTTGGTTAGAAGTTAAAACTGTTAAATTACTTTCACAAAAACATTATCATTATAATAAATAGTTGTAGACTAAGAGATTGCTATTAAAAAAGGTATATGCTTCGATGCATCTATACAAGTACCTCTGGATCTGGAAGTTCATTCACATTTTCAATAATATTTTCTAGTTCAACTTTGTCAAAGCGTAAAGTATATCTGCAAAAGGAAATGTAAAATATCATTTGGGGTGCAAACTAGTGAATATTGGTGGTTACATCAATATCAGTTTTGGTTCTTCCTTAATCAGGATGAGTATACAAATAAAAAGCAAAAAGAAGCACCAACTCTTTAACAGCAGCATCGCCTCTGTTGCGAACATCATCGACAATGGGCTGGACCTGAGATGAAACAAATATCAAATTTAAAGATCCGTTACTATACATCTGATAATTCACCCTGATATAAGCATATTAAGGGGTGTTCGGATTTGCGTTTTGGAACTATCTGATACCTACAAGTTAAAGACGCAGAAATATTCTTTTACTGCATGCATACACAAATTCTGCTCCTGATTATCCAATTATTAATGTGTTGGATAATCTGTTTAATATCAGTGACAGTAGAACTGATTATCTCAGGATAAAACACAACTGTTTACCTAGCCCTTTTCTTAACCTAATTTGAGATATTTTAATTACTGTTCCACAATCGGTATCAATTTCTATCTTAATAATAACATTTTATTTATTAATGTCTTACACAATTTGCCAAACATTCAAACATCCGATCATCTGATTATTGTGACTTCAAACAACAGAAGCATATCCGAACAATATTTTCTATCACCTGTTATACTACAACCGATTATCCTAGATTATGATTAAGCAATATCTTATAATCACCTTCCATACACATATCCAACCTAAATTTTGCTAAAGATTCCTTCCCAAAAAAGAGCATAAAGCAACTCACCGTACTGAAAATAGAAGAGAAATTTATCCGGGGTCGAGCTTTAAGATTGTCAACCTCTGTCTGTGTGAGATCAGATAACTTATACGACTTCATTGCGCATCTAACAGTGTTAGAAATGGGTTCTGCAACAAAGCCAAGGAACAGTTTTCAGAAGAAAAACAGATCCACATTAATCCTTAGCAAATAATTGCAATTACAGAAACTTTATAGTAACATGTATATAGTTAAACCTGGTAAAAATCCTCTGTGAGTGTTGATAAATAACTTGCTGTAAATAAGCAAAAGCAAAGGGATTCAGGCTCATTATGTAAGAACATGATACATACACAAACACACACACATATGTATTATGTATACATACATACACATATGTGTAATCTATCACTATACAAATTTTGCTCAGAAATCAACCACATGGTGCCTTAAAACGATGATTTGGGTGATCTCAACCCCCCAAAGTGCTATCAAACTTATGTACTGAATGTTAAAATTATTTCAAAACTCTACTTATATTACCCAAAGACAATCCCTAATTAAAACACACACGAAATAGGGGCAGAAAAAACAGATTCGGAATTCATTGGCAGATAAAAGTCTGAAAACACATGTATAATAAGTGATTGACAGTTGACACGAACATTATAAATCACATAGGGAAATCAACCTTGGTGCAACAGCTCTGAAGGGGCCAATAGTCGATTGGCGTAAAGAGCAAAAACGAGGGGAAGCAGAGCTCTGAGTGAAAACCAGTTGACTATAGGCTACAATTGACATTACCGCAAGCAACTAGAGTATGCTGATGGCTGATGTTGACGAAAAAACCTAACAATTACAAAGCGTTGATTCAACAGTACTTACAAAACCATCAAATCAACAAAGCATGCATTTCGTTGACTTCGATTTGGCGGATAGCTATGGTTAATTGGTTATACGTAATAAGACGCGGATTAAGAACAACGATCACAGATTCAATCATATAAACTCAAATATCAATTCAGCAAATACAAAATCATGAATTCGGATGACATCTGCAAAGGGTTTACTTACAGTTTGTTAATGGAATATTGGAGACTGTATACGACGGAGCGACGCCGATACCTCGAACTCCGGCAGCCGGTGACGACGGAGCCGAACTTTGAAGACGACGACTGTGGGAGTGTGACGAATTTTGATGTATGTGGCTTGATTCGTTTGTGCTATCAAAATTGTATTCCACGTATTTTCAATAAAGCCCCTCTGCTTTTAAAAATGACATGTACCACGCGAACTTTTGGTCAAAAGAAGATTAGTAGTTTGATTACACAAATTGTGGTTATGATGGTTTAAGAGTAAAAAATGTTGTTAAAAGTATTAAATAGATCATGTTTATGTTATACTAAGACTATTTGTGGACTTGTTAACCACTCAATCCATTTAACATTATAATAGAACAATTATTTCTATTATTATTAGTGCAACCTAACAATCCGTTTAGAACTCGTTTAACTAGTCTCCAGCTATAAGCCATTTACAACTCCATTCATCAACCTATTTTGGTGAGTGTAATAAAAAGGTTACACGATCATGTTTGAAGTTATACATGGTAGGTGTGTTTTGGTTAGCGATGATGTTTTTAAAATAAGAATGAGACATCCTCAGATTCATTAAATTCAACCTATTAAACTAATGAGATTGTTGAACCTCAATGTGATTCATGTTTGAAAACAAAGATCTCTTCGGGATCTAAATACCAAAGTGAGAATGAACTTGTTCTTAGACTTGAAGTTTGTTTGTTCTTTACCCGTATGTCAATCGTATATAATCATAAAGATATGTTTAGCATATTTTACCGTCTTGAGTCTTATATAAAACATGCCATAATACATTATATCTCATCATATGAGCTTTGTGGTCTTGTGGATGATAAACCCAAGAGTATGCTATAAACTATAGTATGTTTAAAACCTCAATTGTTTCTATTTCAATAACCAATTTAAAGTTTATACATTATAATTATTTTAAGCTATCATTTCTTCATCAAAACCATCAATGTGGTTAAGTTTCGGATGTAAGGGTTTAGTGACGTTATTATAAATTTTTTAAATGATTTTAAATATACATGTTTTTGGGCATTTAACTTTTTTTTAACAAAAAATGCACGACACTTCTTCGGATGATAGATATTATCTTAATCGGCTCATCTATCTATTTTTCAGTCGTGACCGCAACCCAACCCTCTTAGGAGGAAACACATTGCTGAAAAAAACAACTGACTCGACTTAAAGCATATTACTTATAGTGAGACTTGAACCTATAATTTCCCCATATTTTAACCAGTGTTATTGAGACTGAATTGGACGGGGAATCGGGGATGTGCCCGAACGGGTTCGTATAAATTCTTTTTGGAGGGATTCGATCGATCGGTTCGTCCCGAAGCGGTGGTCGGACCGGGAAAACCAGACGGGGGCCCGAACCGGTTTTTTTTTTTTGTATTTCAATGGGATAAAAACGTTAATCAATAAATTAGTGTGTTAGACATAAAATATAGTTGCAATTTATATATTACTATAAAATGCACACATAAATCACTTATATTGAATTATATGTATAACTATATTTATAATATACCACATATATAATTATATGACATCATCCAGTTCGACCGGTCCGACCACCAAACCAGTAAAACGTCCGGTTCGACGTCCGATTCGTTTTCGAAATGATTGTTATTTAACTACTAGCTTGTAAAACAAGTCAAAGAACCTATGTGTCAAAAACTAAAAATATCAACTTGGGGTCCTCATATTGTTAATATGCACACACATGGATGACCCGACCCGACCCGATATAACTGATGAGAAAGCATATAAAACGACGTTTTGCAGATCACAGAACGACGTTAGGGCACACATACGAAACAGACGACGAAATGAGGAAATTCGATCCATGGGGAGTCTTTTTCCGTCGAGAGTTCAACAGGAACTGGCCGTTTCTCGTCGGTTTCGCCATCACCGGCACCATAATCACCAAGTTCTCTCTCGGCCTCACAGGTAATAATTGCTTTTACACATGATTAATAAACACCTTTCAGCGATTTCTTTAATAACTTAGATTTATGGCACATATCGGTTTCTAGTTTACATCTTTTATCTGTTAATCTGTTCTGATTATCTTTTGATTGCAGAGGAGGACGCCAAGAACTCCAAATTTGTTCAGAGGCACAATAAGTAAGTCAACTTTCCCCTTTGAGATCGTTTATTGAAGCCTTTATGTCTAGATCTGTATAAGTATATGAGTTTTGAGGTGGTAACATCATTGATGGTGCGTTTCAGAGTGCTTGATCGGTGTGTCATATCATGAGTCCATGATTTATCATATCAGATTCCATTAAACCCTAGAAAATATAATCTTTATAATTTGATAAGTTGAGTGCTCAATTTATATGAACTTTTTTTGGGTCATTCTATTGCCAATTTTTGGTTGTATATGGTGTCAGCTGCAGTTGATTTTTATTTTTGTTTAAAAGTATCAACTATGTGACACATTGTTTCTTGCAATACAATGCTAATTTAAATTGTTGATATATGATTCGTTGAGGGCTGATCTGAGTCTGGACTAGAGAAGAAGATAACAAATGAACGAACATACTTACTAAAATCTCACTCAATTAGTCTGGTGACCTTACCTCTATTTTATGGGATAAAGAGGTTTGCTTCCAAAAAGGCCCCGCTTAGAAAGGCCCAAGGATAATGTAGGATTCATACAAGAAAAAGTGGAAAACAAATGTCATAACAACATTTATTAGTAGCAGAAGTCAGAAGGCACAAGAGCAGGAAGACATTAAAACGCCTAAGATTGAATTAGGAAAGACTAAAGCCACGTGAACTTAGAAAGTAGCTAACATCAACAGCTATGGCTAAAGGCAACCTAGATGTTGGGTTTGTGGAGTCTTGATTTGGGCTCGGGTTAAAAGAAAACTCCATGACAGATTAATTAAATTAAAGATTTGGCCCGTTTTTATTTAATTGTAGCCCATTTGGGTTTTCTTGGGGATTAAATTGTAAACTCTAATTTTCTCTATTTATATTGTGTATTGTACTTGTAATTCCTCACGAGTGAGGCAGAAAGCAATAAAAGTATTATCCTGGTTGCAGCCCGTGGACGTAAATCACATCGACCGAACCACGTTAAATCTCGCGTGCTCATCTTTGTTATTATTATTTCTCGCAGTTTGATTGTGTTTGTGTGTCGATCTACACCCGAATCCCTAACACTAGAAAGTATCTATCACCGTCACTTAAGACTAAAGTCATACGTAGGAATTACAAGCATTGACACCTATGACCAAGGCAGCCTAAGTACTGTGCAAGCTAGGATATGATGCCTTGGCGTAGATTAAATGTATATTGTCCCCTAGAAATCCCTAACCTTTACCCTGTGTTTCTAAGAAGTCCTAGCACTGTTTATGTCTTTGGAGAAGTGCAATCCTAAGAAATTCTGCATAATCTGCTCATTTTATGTCAGTCTTGTTCTCCTATGCTCCTCTTCCTCTCCACTCTAAGGATTTTCACACCCCTTAGAGGTGCCGTCATCTGCCTCCTTTGCATGTGCTTGAATCATTACAATCTCTCATGCTTTACCAAAAGTGTGTGCTGCCCCTAATATAACCCTAAAGACTTCATTCTGTATCTGGTGCATCCTTGTGTGCTCAGACATTCCCTAATCTAATCTTAAAGACTAGTAAAGATGTATACACTATATTACGTTTCTACTATAGTCATTTTGTAACATCAAGTTATGCATTTTAATTATTGGGATCAATGATCATGTAGTTACTATTTGGTGACTGTTTGCATGCTAACAAGTTCTCTGCTTTGATTGTTTATTTTCAGGTGATTTCTGGATGTATGTGTTTTTTACGGGCTGGGCATTTGAAAGACTGGCTGCTACTTTTTCTTTTGTCACTATTTTACATATGAAGTTATGAACTAAGATACTGTTTGAATGTTCAAGTGAATTCAAGCTCATGCTTGTAAGATTTTTCATAAGGCAGTCATTACTTGCTTATTAACTTCCTTCTATTGCATTGTTTTGAACTTGGTTACGAGATGCGTATATGACAAACTACTAATGCACAAAAGACTTGTGCTGCAGTATTTATGGCTCGATAGCTAAGAAGCTGCTGAGCATCATTTTATTATTTGTTGAATATTGTATAATAATTAGGTTTGAAGGCAAGTTAACTCAAGTTTGTACTTTTAGAATGGTGATAACTTACGGTAAATACTGAAGTTATTGATGCTCTAAACTCTAAAAGATGCTCTAAACTCTAAAAGACAGACACTAAACTTAGATGATGTCAGAATTGAGAACGGTGATAAAACTGCGAACTCAGCTGAAAACATGATCTGCAGAAAAGAAATTAGCTGTTAACACTGATAACTTATGAAGATTTGTTGGCGCTTTCAGAAATCATATCTGGTTAGCGTAAGGTCATTATGCAACTTGATTGTCAGTTTTCATTGTAGGACTCATTTGCTTTGCAATGACTGGTTTTTTATTACTTTGAATTGTCTCTGCTATTTTCAACAAAGACCAAATAACATAAGGGTGTTCGGGATTGTTATTTCCAAATTGTTATTCAAAATTACAAATTTTGTGACACATTTTGGATTAGCAATCTCGAACGCTTTCAAAGTGCTTATCTTATATCGAAACAACAATCAAAATGTAATTTTGGGAGTCCAATTTTCACAGTTCCGTGTCTATTTGACATGATGTTAAAATTTGCCAAAAAATCATAGACCGGGTGATTAAGAAAGGTGCCGATTTTTTAAATGAAAAACTGCAAATTTGTGATGAATTAGTGCTACAAAATGAACACTCCTTGATGCAGAAAACTGTGTTGGTTTCCAATGGCATACACAAGAAAACTTATACCTCTTTCAGTAAATATATGGAAATAACATAGTCTGTTTAATTATATTTAATGCGTCAATAAGCTACAAATTTAATGAAAAGTGTTTTTGTAGTTTAATATGCAAGTGGTGTAACTAAGGGTTTGAGTCTTAAAGTTCTAGTTTATGGTTTAGAAGTAGTAGCAGATTGACGTGTGAGTTGTCATTTTAAAAAGAGTTTATGGTTCAGTGTTACATTTAAACATGCAATTAGTAGTTATTTTTTTCACAAAATGAAGAGTATACTAGCTTCTGTACTAAAGATTCCCATGTATGTTCTTTCTTTTGTTGTTTGAGTGAGAACTTATTACTACGTCGATTATCTTAGGTTTGTTTTCATCTACACGCATTTAACCATGAAGTTCAAACAGAAACAAACTAAGTAATTCATATTTCAATAATCGGTAACGTTAATTTGGTCCATTTATGTTGAATATCCTAGCAACTGGCCAACAATACCGCTATGCTCAATCACTTCAATCATTTTAAAGAAATATTATTTTACAAAATGGTAATGGGATCCTTGCCTTTCAATCTACAACCTTTCTCCACATTTGTAATTTCTATGCCATAACAACAAAGTAGGGATGAGCAAAACCGAACAGGTGCTGAACCAAAAGAACTGAACCTAGAAATTATCAAATTGGGTACCAGTATCATATATGTACTAGTACAGTATTTGAAGGTAAAAATCTGTAAAATACAGGTATGGTACCGAACAGGTACTGTACCGAAAGCATCAATCCCGAAAAAATCAAAAAATAATTACTGATTTGGTACCAAAAATAAATTGACATGGGAAATTAGACAAGTTTCAATATTAGATACTATTTGCTCATCCCTACAACAAAGTATTAGATATCAGATCACAATTAAGAACAAAAAAAGTTCACCCAACTAACTAAGAGCATTTACAACCCGTTCCCTACACATATATGAGTGGGTGTCTTATATTATGGGTATGATTGTAAGTGATAGTGAGTAAAATGGTTAGAAATGTATGAGGATTGTACGTGTTTCTTCACGGTACACTCTTATAATTTTTTTAATATTTTTTAAAGTAGTTGTGAATGGATGATAAAAAAAAATATAATGATCAATATATAAAAAAATATTATTAAAAAAATAAAAAAATTAATTTTTAATGTAATTATAAAGATAAAACGACGACATATTTTGACGGGCTGAACATATTTAGGTGATCATTATTACAATATCCTTGCCTACTTATTGTCATCAAGGCACATCCCACAGGACTCCAGTTGATCCTTTGACTCCTTGTGTTCTTCTTCGGCAATCAACAAGCGACTAAAGGTATGCGATTTCTTCCAAATTAGTAACTTACAGTTTTTAGTTTTCTAATCGGAAGTAGAGATGCGGTTTTCATGAATGATTACATATTAAATCTTGTTAATAACGTTTGTATCATGTTTGATCCGATTTGTTCCCGATACCTTTGAAAATCACTTGATTCGAAATCGAATTTGCTAACATCGTCGTATTCAGTCTCCATGATTCGGAATTCGGTACTTTCTGTATGTTTATAACTCGGAGAAATTATGTAAATTGATGCATTAACAAAGTTCTAATATACAGATCTCAAAATTTTGGAAAATAATATAGAAATTGAGTCTCACTCCCATGACCGGATCACATGGTGAAGTGGATATCGTGTTAGATTCTAGATCTAAGGATGTAAATTGATGCGTAGACAAATTTCCTAATTGATTTTGTTTTTGCCATTGTGTTCTCATCTTGTTTGCTTCTAGATCTCGTTTTTAACTTCACTGATAAAGAGTTCTTTCACCAGATAATGGGTCCTAGGGTTTTGAATTAGGGGACTTAGGGCTCGTGGTAAACTACCTCACACCTTTGTCTAATGCCCTCAGGTCTTTCACCTAGAGCCTGCAGAGCCTTGTACGTCACTTCAAAAGCCACATTTTTCAGGTGGTTAGGCGTAAATTTAGTCCAAGTTAGGGCTAAAAATAGTTTAAAACACGTCTAAAACCACTAAAAATGATACAATTCTACCATCCGTCTCGCTTAAAAAAACTCTTATGGTCCAAGGCTCACCCTTTATGTGTGAAGCTCGGACGTCAATAGCAAGCGTAGCGGGCGCTATAGTGCACTACGTCGCGAACAAGTCAAGGGCCGCTATCCGGTAGTTAGCGGACCGCGGTATATAGCAACTTGTAGTGGTATTTTTATTTTTTTGTTTCTTTATAACTATAAAATCGACTCAAATGGAGTATTTTAGCTAATTTGGTGGTGTTTGATTAAATTTTCTACTACTTTATAGCTAAACATGTTTATTTATTGAATGTAAAACATTTCTTAAAGTTTCTACTACCTTATCGCTACACACGAAATAGCGGGCGCTATTTACCGCTATTCGCTATGTAGCATATAGGTGGCTTGTCGCTATTTACCGCTATCCACTACCTAGCATATAGGTGGCTTGTCGTTATTTACCGCTATTCGCTATTAACAACTATGGTACTCTGAAGTGCGTTTTGCGCCTTCAATAATAGTCTTCACATTTAAAATGGGTTTCTTCTGGTTCCAAATTCCAATAGCAGAACCACCGAACACAGTAGATCTGAAGGTTCTTTTAATATCATTACTACTTTGATATCAAACGCAGATTGTCAAATTGGCTCTGGTTTTTAACTAATTTCTCAGTTGAAATACGATTTCTATGACATAGATTAGTGCATCTAAAAGAAAGATGGATCAATTGCCAACTTTCAACCTGAACATCTAGATTTATACATGTATGCTTGATTGATCTAATATACTGGATTTTTGTGTGGTTTTCTTCTTGCAGATGATCACCGATAACGACTTGGGATTCATTGCCAACTTCCTTGGCATATTCATATTTGCTCTAGTAATTGCCTATCACTATGTGCTGGCCGACCCAAAGTATGAAGGGAACTGAAGCAGCTTTTTAGTGCGATGAATGATGGAATGTAGTCGTAGAGGTGTTATGAGACGATGAAGAGGCATATTTTGTTAAGAAGGTGCAATTATGATGCTTAAACATTAGTAAAGATTGTGTTTCATGTTTCTAATATATATGGTCCAGACTGGTCCTTTTGCATCAAACATAGTTACTTATAAATGGGTCGATTTAGATCATGCTATATGCTTTAATCTCCAATAATGGATTGTCAAATCGCAAAACTGACCAAAAAGAGAATGGGTAGTTTGAAAGTTGTTCAATTTCTTTATAAGAGAGTAGTAACCAATGTGGTGAAAAAGTGGTTTTAAGAACCAGTTCTGTTATAGAACTGAGGGAACATAAGCTGGTGATAATAAACTGCTAAAATGAAAACAACACAAACCCATAGCAGCAAACCACCTGCAAAACCAATCTTTAAACACTCCTGATTTGTATCTAAGCTAGAAGCAACATAAAGCGCAGAATCAGAAGCTGCACCGTCAAGATGATGGTCTCTAAGGACAAGGCTTGCCTTTTTGCTAACAGTTGCTGCCTCGTTAGCACATTTAGGGCAAGAACAATTTCCACCAAGAAAAGGTGGTAATTTTTCAAAGTATCTAGAAAGAACCTCTTGGTAGTCCTCCCCCACAATCATTAACTTTTGCTGTGTCCTAGGCTTCAAAACCTGAACCAATTAACGAACATTGTCGTCAACGTTTTGATAATAATCATTACACCGGTTTCCTGTAAAGAAAATTTTCATATTTTTCACTCGATGAGGTGTTACATGCGTTCTCATTATGTGGAAACTGGAACATTTCTTTAGGATGTTCCATGAAAACTCTTTAAATTCTCTTTTCAAGATAGCCCCAAATATCTGGTGCAATTGTGGTTGTTTACAAGATATGAGGTAGAAGATAAATAGGGTAAAAGATAGTTGGAATTCTATGTACCCTTTACCTGAGAAAAAAAACTCTTTTCAATCTAACCTCCAGAACTCAGAAGTTGCAAAATGGGTGGGTCAGAAGGCATTACTTTTAGATACAGGTCAAAACATATTAAGATTGGTTGGGTTGGGCCAACCTTCAAGCACATGTTTTAAGCTGTTGTTTGTTTTTTAATAAATTAATAATAATGAATAATCGGATTTTTTTGATGAATGATTTAGGAAGTTGTTATGCATTTACGTTCACCTAGGATGATTTTAGCCCATTTGACCTGTTTTGCCTATTTGACCATTTTCCTTTTAATACCTCTTTTAGGCTTTTAGCATAAACCATTTTGCCTGTTAGAAGTAAAATATAATCCAAATCAAACCATAATTGCCAACTCCTCTAAGTTTCTGTCCTTTTTAGTAAGAAAGAATGATGATGTGGAAAAAAGCACTAAATTGAACATGCTTACTTGGAATAGACTTTGAGTTATGACTCGGGCAACAGAGGGGAGGCGTACGACGAGTAAACAGCCAAGCCGGTCTGGGTAATGATCTTGAAGGAGTACAGCGCATGATCTGAAGGTTGTTACAGGGAATCGAAATGGTGATAATCCTTCACAGTCCATCAAAACAGTAATCTGAGGATGCTCTGCATCAAGCAAGTTTAGAACTCCATATTCCACCTGAGAAACTGAAATATGAAGTAAACTCATTCAAACAATGAAGAAACTCATTCAAATTACACTTCAACATGAAACATCTTACTCCTTATTAAAACAAGCTCAGTTCTACGCATACAACAAGGGCAGCAGTTAAAACATGTTCTGCTACCATCTGCTTATAAATGGTAGCCAAAACTGTATTTCAATGTTCAAAACCTCCTAAAATCATCTTATTAAAATAAATATAATCACATATCACTGAAACAATATAACTTTGAAATCTTATTGGCACGCCATTTATTTATTGAAGAAAGGGGGCAAAAAGTTTTTCGGGTCAATCTAACCCAACCCATTATGACCAGCATAAAAAACTTACCTATCCTGAGTACCCAGTGCACCCGATCCACCCATTTGCCACATCAATCAATATTAATCATTGATCACATAAAGAGGCCAAATCAGTAAAAATAAATCATAAGGTTAGGAACAAGCTATATTTCATACTCAAGCCACCTGAAAACATACATAAAAAAGTTAAAGGAAGAACTGCATACCAACTGCTCTAACAAACTGTGCTTGACCATCTGAAGCCAAATGAGCTGCAAGCCCAACGCATACAATGAGGCAACGTCGTCGCATCACATCAGACCCATGCCAAAAGACCAAATTGACCCAATCCTCAAGTTCTTGTGGTGAAAAAAGACCATATTTCTGCCTCCAGCGAATAGTCTTTTTAACTGATGATAAAAATCTTGCAAAGTCACCATCACTGACAGCATAGAATCTACGGAGCTCGTCGTCGTTCATCCTGGAACATTTATCCAATTTATGTTAAAAAGCTTATTACACACAAATTGCATCACTTGTATATATCCAAAATGCATTATGAATTTACAATGTTTCTTTTTAGCTTTAATAAGATTGCATGAATATAGGACACAATGCCAACCAAAAAAAAGTAGAAAAAACAACAAAAAGCACTAAATCATATCTACAAAGTAGTCCTATAACAACACTATGTGAAAACCTGAACAAACAGTTGTACATATTCCGAAGATAATCACCCTGATTCTTCAAAATCAATCATGTAGCCACATCAAGGACAAAAGCAACTATACACTAATATATAATTTATTAAATAAAAGTGAGGGTACCTCTCTGGTATAGTAATACCCTGTTTATCAAGCTCTGCATAGAGTTTTACCAACCAATCTTCCATAACATCACTTCTAGAAACCTTGTTGACAGCCCTACATGACTCAAATATGTGAGATATGCATAAGCTATTAAAAACAAAGTTGGGAGATGCAAATATGCTTGTATATGGTCGGGCCCGATTTTGATTTTTCCTAACCATAATACAAAGTAGACATCAAAACTCAATGAATATCATACTACCAAACTAACTAATTCAGGTCCTGATTATAGCAATTGGGATCTTCGAACAAGCAAGATTTCCACACCTTTTGTCATGTGTGGCCAATTGGGAAGATAGTTCTATGAGCTCAGTGCTTGAACCGCTGAGTGTTCCTTTCGAAGAGCCTGATTCATCATATAAACATGCTGCCACCGAGAGAAACATCAATGGCCTTGATAAAGCCTGAAAGAAGATAATTTAGTGATCAAATGACATAAATATTCAAAGATGCAAACATCATTTTGTTTTAATACATTGTACCACAAGGTATATATATAAATCCAACCTGCATTCCTTTAACCAAACTAGTAAAAGGTAGCCATTTCTGGATCCATTTAAATGGTGGACAGCAGAAAATTTGAAGGGCCTGAAGCCCACGCCAAATAAATGGACAGTGGGCTGAAGAGAACCTTCTAACAATCTCTAGTGCTGCAGTTGTCAAAAGAAAGACTGCAATATCCCCAGCACCACCAGTGGCCACCAAGCTAACTCTCATTGAAGTGTCACATTTAATCGTCTTCTTAGAATATTTGATTGCAGTCAAACCAAATAATCGACTTTTAGGCAGTTCCTGAATAGGACTAATTCTCAATTCTAACTTCTTATTTGATTGGAAAAAGCGTAACTCCTTCTTCATATCGCATCCTTCAGAAAGCCATAAACTTCATGAATTGTCTGAATAAACAAAGTGATCAAAGTAAAACACTTGCAAAAGTTTCAACAACCTTTAAACCAAACACCAAACAGTAGCTGATTATATTTACATCATGATCAACATAACTACAAGTTTGCATAACTATCAATAGTAATAAACAACCCAAATCCAATGTTTGTCTTGCAAGAAACAACAATAGAGCTCTCATAAAGTTCAAAGATAAAAAATACGAGTCAAAGACCTCCATTGAAAAACATTATAAACAATTTTAGTGGTCAAACTCCCAACCACTAAGAGAGAAAATATCAACAGAAACTTGAATGGTGACAAATTTGGGAGACACCCTAGTAGTTGCTTTAATTAAAATGTCAATGTTAGTTATTTCATCACATTCAGACCCAACAACCAAACAACGTCAAATGACTAACAATTCTCCAACTGAAGCATTCATTGAGGTTTTCACCATTCAACAAGATCAATCAAACCAAGTTCTACTAATAACAAAAAAAGTTTCCCTGTAAGTAATAAGCATCATATGCATCATAGTCATAGGTTCCCATTCTTGGATAATTCAGTTATAAATTTCGTTCTTTTGTGATGAATTTTTTCTTCCTCAATCATCCCCTTTTGTATAATCAAACAAAAACATGCTAATTGGATTGTGTCTTTCAACAACATATCTTTTTATTGCAAGAATCTTTGAATGTACTGTTCGGTTGAACACTTGTTTCAATAACCACTTTGAGATTATTTATTTCGAATTAATTATTCTTAACACGTTTATATTACAAGTTCACCATCATGTTTCTTTTTATAAGCATAAGTTGTTTAAATAAGCAATCCACCAAAACACAGCTGCGCCTTTGAGCCCTAATAGTGGCCGCTAATCTCTTCATATTTCACCAAAGATACAAAGGAACCGCATTCCCATAAATCACAAGCAATGTTTGCATCAAGAACAAATTCAACAAAATCCTGAATCTATGCTTTTCTATCCTTATAACAAACTGAAAATATAACTGTCAAATCAACTCTAGCCCAAATTAATCCATTCGTTCCAATTAAGAAGCTCCATTTTGCAAAACATTGCACAATCTAAAATTCCAAACATACTCAAAATTCACGATTTAGGAGAATAAACTCCGATTGCATGGAGGATTATTCAAACAACAAGGCACAACATGATAAACAACATTGACGAAAAACAACATCCATAATTCCACATAATCATTTGAGCATGAAAAACAGCATAATCGATTGCGATTTGAAGCTATTGAGGAATGAAAAGCATAATAACGATTAAATAAATAGTTTACTCGATTCAACAATGAGATATACAGAACAATCAGCGGTTTCTTACCTCGAAAGCTCTTTTTTTTTCTTCAATGGCGGTGCATGCATCGTTTATTCTGACATGATTATGACTTTGTTTGAGAATTCAAAGAACCGGGTCAATGACCATGATATTCGGGATCCGATCGAGTCTCGGGTCGAATCTTCTGGTATACTCCAGTTTGGCAGTCTTTTTATGTACTTGATTTTTTTTATTAATAAAGAACCATGTACACAATAAAAAAAGAAGACAATTTAACAAAAGATAATAAGAATACTGGTGTAATAATAAAAGTTAAGAGATAAATGTGATTTTAATAAAATTATAGAGATGGATATAGAGATTATAGTGTGAATGCTCTAATATACATTTTAATATGATTTTGTTATGATTTTGATGCAAATATAATAATATTATATATAGAAAAGTTCAAATAGAAGTATTTTAAAACTATAAAGTTTAAAAAAATAATTTTAATTATTTATTTTTTAATCAATGGTTAAGATCAAATTGGAGGAAAAAATGGTTAGAATGGTATTTTAGAAATAGTCACTTTTGTTAATGTTTTGCAAGTCCCCTCATTTTTTAAAATGTTTGTACCTTTTATATACGATATTATTTAATTATTAAAATTGCACCATAAGAATGAGTGTTTTTATCTTTAACACTAGTACAATATTATTATATAAATAGTTAAAAAGATTGATGTTTTAAGCTAATATTTCACCATTATATTTTTAGCGCAGTTTATTATGTCTTTTTTGTTTGGTTATTGTGTTAATTTTAAATACTATTGTGTTTTTTTATTATATGATGAATTTAAAAAAAAATATAATGATAAAATAACATTGTTGTGTGTCTCTAATATGTAAAACATAATAATAAATTAACAACTAATTAATATAATACATTAAAAACAATGACAAATAACACAATGTCTCATTGTATTATCTTGAATAATATGAGTACTAAAAATACATTGTTGAAATAACATCATTATGTATTTATAATGGTAAAACACAATGAATAATAACAATTTCATATAATCTATTAAAAACAATAACAAAAATAACACATTATGTTATATTCAACATTCTAAGTTTTGAAAACTAGATTGGTGAATGTATATTATCGAATCTTCTAATTGTAAAGCACAATGACAGATAATAAATTTATAATCTATAAAAACAATGATAACATAACACAAAATGATATAAAACATAAAATACAATGATTAATACACATAACAAATATGTAAAATATATGATACAATGAACTGATATCTGACACAATGAATATATAAGACAAAATGAGTTGATGTATTTAATACAATGACACAAATGCATTTCTTTTTAAAATAATAGGATGGCACATATCAAGCATATAATCCTTCTTAGGTTTTTTAGATTAAACATCATTTTTAGTATAAACCTACTGGGTAAGGTTATTGTAAAAAAAAATAAAAAACTAAAAAGGTGAGAAAAATTATTATCCATTAGACTTAGACCTTAGATCCAAGGTTAAGAAAATTCGATGGCATAATGATAAATAATTAAAACTTTAAATGATATACCAATGGTATTTTAGACTTAGCCACAATTTCAAGTTTCACATTTTTTTAAACGTCCGTAACTTTTAGATACAATATTTTTTTTAAATTACACCATAAAAACAATTATTTTTAATTTTTAAATCACCTATAACTTTAATACATAAAAAACCAAGTGTTTTTTCACTTTAAACTCATTGTGTAATATTCGTCAGCTTATTGTGTAATATTAGGCCGTTGTGTAATATTCATCAAATCATTGTGCCTGATGTTGAACATTTTGTTATGCATTGTATTTCTAAAAATGTGTGATCCCCATCAAGTAGATCGTTGTGTATATTATTAATCATTAAGTCTAGTGCTAGTCATCATGATACTCATCATGTTTAATGTTAACTATTGTCTTTTTAAAATAGTGATTTTCAAATAACACAATGTTAAAATTGTAATTTTTTACATTCTTTCTAGTTCATTGTGCAATCCTGATCGGGTCATTTTGTAATATTTTTCAAGCAATTCATTGTATCTATTGTTAATTGTCGAGTTTAGTTTTGGTCATTGTGTTACCCATTGTGTCCAATTTTGACTATTGTGTTATAAATTGTGTTTTTTAAAATGATAATTTTAAAATAACAAAATGCTAAAATGTATCATTTAAATATTTTTATAATTCATTGTGTCATCTTGATCAGGTTATTTTATAATACTCGTTTAGTAGCTTATTATGTATATTGCTAATCCTCAACTCTAGTGTTGATCATTGTGTTACCCATTGTCTAATGTTAACTATTGTGTTTTTTTAAATGACGGTTTCAAATAACTCAATGCTAAAAATGTATTTTTTATATTTTTTAGTTCATTGTGTAATACTGATTAGGTCATTTTGTAATCACATCAAACAACTCATTGTGTTTATTGCTAATAATCGAGTGTAGTGTTGGTCATTGTGTTGATTATTGTGTTTAATGTTGATCAGTGTATTATGCATTGTGTTTTTTCAATTGATGATTTAGAAAAACACAACAATGAGAAATGTAAACTTTTTATATTTCAAGTTTATTATGTATTCTTATTAGATAATTGTGTAATTCTCATCAATTTTAAAGATTACACAATGACCTGACGAAATTACACAATAAGTTAAAAAGCATGAAAAAAAACTTTGTTTTTTTAATATCAACACTATACGCGTTTCAAAGATTAAAAATGTTCGTTTTTATGGTGTAATTTTTAAAAAAATAATGTCGTATCTAAAAGTTATGAATGTTTAAAGAAAATGTAGAACTTAAAATGGTGAAACATTAACAATTTTGCCCCCAACCTAATTTTGATAAAAAGATAATGTGTCAACATTTTAATCATTTTTACACTTTTTAGTTTTAGAATATTTGTTATTTGAACATTTTCCTATTATATAAATATAAAAGTTTTCAAATGATAAAATATATATAATGTTTTTGTAACATTAAAAGATATATTTGTTTTGATGTTTCTAGAGGATATACCGAAAATTTAAAGGATTTTGTTAGCCCTTGTTTCTGTCAAATATGTACAAAGCTTGACAAAATGGTATTTTAGTGTCATGAATTATATATCAACTAGTGTCTTAACCTGAGCGGGGTATTTAAGTTTTTAAGATTCGGACTTGACGTTGTATATTAGTATACACGCTCTGATTTCGGATAAAATTTCTATTGATGCTTATATAAAAATAAACATGATGTAACAGAATATTCATAATAAAAACTTTAAAGAAAACATGAATTTTTGATGCAACTTTGTCTTTATTTTTATTTGTTGATGACCAGTAAAATACCATTCATTCATTCAAAAGCCAGTTGCGAGTAAAATACTATTCATTCATTTTCAAAAGCCAGTTGTGAGTAAAATACTCTTCGTTCATTCAAAAACCAGCTGTGAAAAAAGTTACCTTGAAATGTTAGTAAAGATAAATAGGTCGAAACGATAAATTTGAAATTTTTATAAACATAATATTATAATAGCTTTAAGAGAAAAAACAAAAAAACTATAAGAAAACATAACTTGCAATCAGATTTGATAGCTTTAACGTTTATGTTTCGATAACTTGTATTTTATCACGTAAACTTGATTTTAAAAAAAGCATTCAAACATATAAATAAGCAAGTCGCGGCTATGAACTATATATTAAAAATTAACAAATTGAATTTTAATAATCTAAATAATAACCCATACTATTAGATTGACCAGTAACACTCCTAACTTTCATTTTTATTACTAGTAACAATCACAGTAATACAATTATCAAATATTTACGTTTGATTTGCAATTTATTTCGTTCACAATAAAGATTATGAATCAAATAAAAATAACATACAAAATAAACCGAGTCTAAATAAAAATACAAATCAAGTGTGAATTTTTGACAAATAATTTTATTAAAACTGTTGTTATTAATAAAAATAAAAGATGAAAGTGTTATCGATTAAATTAGTATAATGAATTTTTGTTGGCCAATAAATAATGGTTTTTATTATTAAATTCTATTAACCCTTTTAGATTTTGCTAGACATAATGTTTTATAAGTTTCAAGAAAGGAAATATAAATCATAGATATAATTTAACTATAGAAATTCACATTGTAACTATTTATTCTTAGTTAAAAAAATTAACCGTATACCAACCACCAACTTTAATAAATTTAATAATCTAGTCCACAAGTCCCTTTCTCTTTTTTCAAAAGTATCTACTTTTCCTGTAAAGTAATTTTTCGTCTTTACATCCAATGAAAACATGTTAAAACTCTCAAAAAATTGCTTATGTGTTATGATAATAGTAGAATGAGCGGGCATGTCTCATTAGGGTAAAATAATGCTCGACAAAAAAAAAATTCAAGTCGGATCGGATAACGAATTAAAATAAGTTTGAGTCGGAACGAGTTTCAAATTTCATTTAAAAGATCAATTGTTGTATAAATCCTAATAACCTTATACATACGAACCCTAAATTAAAATATTTTATATCAATTTTAAACACTCAAAAACACATTTCAACCACATTATTTGCCCATTCCTTTATTTTCATCATTTAATTATCAACATATTTACATTCCGATTATTCATCTGATATGATGATTAAACAACACTAATCGATAAATTAGACAGCAATCTGAATTCCCCCGATCCTAATGTATATACGGATTTTTAACAAAACTGTTGGCACATCCGTTAATTCAAATAGTTCAGAGGGGAAAGTGCACTTCATAAAAGTAAAAGGGAGCAATATGAAAAATAAAAAGCCATAAGAAAAACAACACGCGTCCAGAAACTTAAGAATGAGTATAAGAATCCTCCGGAAGAAACGAGAAGGAAAAAAAATCATAGTCAAACTCGTCAAAGGCTCATATCAGCCGTTGGATCCCAAACTAACGGACAATCCAACGGCCCTTAATCAAGATGATGAAATTTCTAGAATATCCACATAGTATAAAAGCCCCATGCCATCATCAACCTCCTCAAATCACTACAAACAGTTGAAGTATATTCTCACAATCAAATCTTCTTCTTCTTATATTTGTTCTTTCAAAAGCTCTCTGTGTGTTGATTCAAGTAGACGATAATGGCAGGAAAAGGTGAAGGACCAGCGATCGGAATTGACCTCGGTACGACGTACTCGTGTGTCGGAGTGTGGCAACATGATCGTGTTGAGATTATTGCTAATGATCAGGGGAACAGGACGACGCCGTCGTATGTTGCGTTTACGGATACTGAACGTTTGATCGGTGATGCTGCGAAGAATCAGGTGGCGATGAATCCTGTTAACACTGTTTTTGGTAAGGTTTCGTTTCTGTGCTCTGTTTTTTATTGAATTATGATATGCGTTGAGTTGTGATATGTTAGATCAATGATATTGAGAATCTGTTGCAAATTGTATGATCTGCATTGAGTAATGATCTGCATTGCTTTTGTGTTCATTGTTTAGCTTCTTTCTGTCTCAGTTTGATTATATGTTTATGATCTATTATCGTTATGATTGCTAGACGGAGGAGGCGTAAATGCTTAGAGTAGATTTGTATACGATGTGATTTTTAATGGATTGTTCTTAGTGTTCATTCTAATATCTTCTAAATCTCGGTAGCTTACATTAGTTCGTATGATTTTAAATGATTTAATATAGTTCCGTAGTCATGAACTCATGATAGCATACAGGATGGTGAGATATTCATCTCTCGATTGTGAATACCTGCGACTTTCGTGTTATCAATGAATTATATGTTCTCGAAGCTTTATTAAGTGAATTAGAACGTTTTTGATCATCAATGGGGAAAAATAGTGTTTAGAAATCATCTGCAGCTTATGTTAACCTGAACCTACAGCTGCTTATGTTTGAATCATATGCTGAAAAATTTTGAACTCTAATCATCTGCCGCTTATGTTAATCTGTTAATATTAGAAATAATATGCTGAGAAATTTTGAACTATTTGAACATACCTTTGTTTCTCTATGTTGAAACAGTGTCTCTAGTTATAATCATCTATTAGTCAGAAGAACTCTAGATTGTGTACTTAACAAAAGTTTTGTTTGAATTGCAGATGCAAAACGATTGATTGGCAGAAAATTTAGCGATCCATCTGTCCAGAGTGATATGAAGTTATGGCCATTCAAGGTCATAGCTGGTCCTGCTGACAAGCCAGTGATTGTGGTTACATACAAAGGCGAAGAGAAACAATTTGCAGCAGAAGAGATCTCTTCAATGGTGCTCATAAAGATGAGGGAGATTGCAGAGGCGTATCTGGGTACCTCAATCAAGAATGCTGTTGTGACTGTTCCTGCTTATTTCAATGATTCTCAAAGGCAAGCTACAAAAGACGCTGGTGCGATCGCAGGCCTCAATGTGATGCGTATTATTAATGAGCCTACTGCTGCTGCAATTGCATATGGTCTTGACAAGAAGGCAACTTCTTCTGGGGAGAAGAATGTTCTTATTTTTGACCTTGGTGGTGGTACTTTTGATGTCTCCCTTCTCACCATTGAAGAGGGTATATTTGAAGTGAAAGCTACTGCTGGTGACACACATTTGGGCGGTGAGGATTTTGACAACAGGATGGTGAATCACTTTGTTCAGGAATTCAAGAGGAAGCACAAGAAAGACATCAATGGGAATCCGAGAGCTCTTAGACGCTTGAGAACCGCGTGTGAGAGAGCTAAGAGGACTCTCTCGTCTACCGCCCAAACTACGATTGAGATTGATTCTTTGTTTGAGGGTATTGATTTCTATTCGACCATCACTCGTGCAAGATTCGAGGAGCTCAACATGGATCTGTTTAGAAAATGTATGGAGCCTGTGGAGAAGTGTTTGAGAGATGCTAAAATGGACAAAAGCAGTGTCCATGATGTTGTTCTTGTAGGTGGATCCACTAGAATCCCAAAAGTACAACAGCTGTTACAAGATTTCTTCAATGGTAAAGAGCTTTGCAAGAGCATCAACCCTGATGAAGCTGTTGCATATGGTGCTGCTGTTCAAGCTGCTATATTGAGTGGTGAAGGTAACCAGAAGGTGCAAGACCTCTTGCTGTTGGATGTCACTCCGTTATCTCTTGGTTTAGAGACCGCTGGTGGAGTCATGACTGTTTTGATCCCGAGAAACACCACAATTCCCACCAAAAAGGAGCAAGTTTTCTCAACGTACTCCGACAATCAACCTGGTGTTTTGATTCAAGTTTATGAAGGAGAAAGAGCAAGAACAAAGGACAATAACTTGTTGGGCAAGTTTGAATTGTCGGGTATCCCTCCTGCTCCTCGCGGTGTCCCTCAAATCAACGTGTGCTTTGATATCGATGCAAACGGTATCTTAAACGTCTCTGCTGAAGACAAAGTTGGTGGTCAGAAGAACAAGATCACCATCACTAATGACAAGGGCAGACTATCAAAGGAGGATATTGAGAAGATGGTGCAGGAAGCTGATAAATACAAGGCGGAAGATGAAGAGCACAAGAAGAAAGTGGAAGCAAAGAATGCTCTTGAGAACTATGCTTACAACATGAGGAACACCATTAAAGATGACAAGATTGCTTCGAAGCTTCCTGCAGATGACAAGAAGAAGGTGGAGGATGCGGTTGAGCAGGCGGTGCAGTGGTTGGACTCGAATCAGCTAGCCGAGGCGGAGGAATTCGAAGACAAGATGAAGGAGTTGGAGGGTATTTGCAACCCTATAATTGCTAAAATGTATCAAGGTTCTGGTGGTGGTGTTCCTGATATGGGTGCCTATGGTCCGGCTGCTAATGGGAATGGTGCAGGTCCAAAAATTGAAGAAGTTGATTAAGTCTAGTTGTGGGAATGTTTCTTTTGGTTAATATGATGTTTTTCCAGTAAGGTTTTTGGTTTTATAAATGTATGAACTGTTTTGGTTTTCATGATACCAGCATTTTGAAATTGACCCAATATTTCTAGAAGACGTTTTAGTAATGCTCAAATTTGATATTCGGTACATAATTGTACAACAGAACAATGGTTCAGCACTTCAGCCTAGACGTGTCACCGAAAATTTTGGTTGTACCTCTTACTATGGTTTTGGGATGAATATTTGGTTCAGGCAACCAATGTGGCAACAAAACTAACTCTTGGGTTAAACAAAAACCATATTCAAATAGGATATGGATTAACGATGGCACAATAAGCATTTTTACCTTTTTGATGCTTAAAATGATTTAACAAGATGTAAAAAGAGATCTATAGGATGAACATTCTTCCCCTTCGGTGCAATGAAATAAATTTGGTAAACTAAAAAAACAATGAAACTTTGCAACATTTTCTTCTATAATCGGCTCTACTCATGAATAGATCTTGACTGCACCATGTAAATGAATTTCCGGCAATGAGTTTATAGAAGAAAAGGTTGTCAAATAATGGAATTTGTAATGAGAACGGAGGCTTAGAGCTAATATTGTGTTAGTGGACGCAAACGAAAAACGAATGCTAAGTCAAAGCAACCAACATCATTCTTGAAGCATCATCACTGCCTCGAGCTGCCAAATGCTAAGAACACAAAGTCACAAATAATAACCGAGAAAAATACAAAGACTTGAAACATGTGCTTTAACCAAAGCCTTGTTTTCTCAGTGGCAGCAAAACATCTCAATCAAGCATTGAGACAACATCATCGTTCAATTCCATGCCTAATGTGGTAACTACGTATTCATTTAAAGTGTTCATAAAATTCAAAACTTTTATATTTACATCTTAATAATAAATTATCAAAGTGTTCCTCTCTTTAAAAACAAAGCCATGTAACACAAACCGCAAATTAAATCCTATAATCAAAACCAAATATGCATCTATCACATCAAAATTTTTATATAAACCAATATAACAAAGATTACAATAGTATCAAACAACATCAATAATAAATCCCTGTAAGAATCTACAAATTAACTATAGGAGAAAATGAAACCTAACACAAACTGTCAATAAATCGATACCCAAAATCAACTATGCATCGCTCACTTTCAAAAACTTTACATGGAGCTTTCATATAGAGTCCACTGCAAAAAGTCAAAGTTAGGAAATTGTATATGTACAAAAAGAAAGAAATAAAATAAATATAAGAGTGCATACCTGCAGGTTTCAAAAGAATGAACTGAATTTGTAGACATCTAACAAATTTATACATTATTATTAGAAGAACTACCTCATTGGAGAGTGAGTTGTTTCTTCTTGCAATCTCTTCTCCTGTCATCAAACATGGTATGTTTCGTCGATAGAGATTATAATGAATTGGATTGTATTAAGATATCTTGCAGCAAAAAAGATTACAAGTTAGCCTTTTGAAGCTCGACATGACTTGGTTCTGCATATAGTAAATCATAACTACAGGACTGTTTTTATATACATATAATATTAACATCTTAGTTACCTTCTTTGTTCATATTCGCGTAAGACACATTTTGAGGGTCTCTAAGGGTTTAATTGCACTAGTTCTTCCCCAAATAGTGCCTAAATTTGTCACTAATATATGTTTAGTCGTTGAGGGGATGACAATAGTCACCCAAATCTATACTAATAAACTTTTACACTTTTTGATACATGTCATTACCACATTCACTCTCCCATTTATTTTCCCGCCTAAACTAATTATTTCATTTTAAAAAATCAAATAACTAATTTCCAATTTTTTCTCTTTCTCTCTATATTATAAATTTAAGTTTTTATTAAATCAATAATATTAAAAGATATTTTTTATTTAATAAA
>BJCM01086526.1:0-12375 GCA_018326385.1 Flaveria bidentis
CCGAACCGGTTTGGGCCCGAACCGGTTCCAAACCGACCCAAACCGGTTTGATAGGTTTGGGATTTTTGGGTTTGAAACCGGTTTGGACCCGAACCGGTTTCGGGCCAAACCGGTTTTGACCAAATTTGACCAAACCGGTTTCGGTTTGGCACCCGAACCGGTTTGGGCCGAAAAACCGGTTTGTACATGTCTAGATGGGGGTATGGGTGGGTGAAAATGTTTTTATTATATTAATATTGAGTAGTGGACGTGAGTTAAGGGTAATTTCGTTATTTTATAAAAAGATAACCAAATAATTTTAAGTTATTATTCATTTGGATTTAAATAAAGATAAAAATTAAATGTTGGGGTAAATCAAGACTTTAAAACTATAAGAATTCAAGTGGTTAAAATGAGAAAATATCAGGAATTTATCCTATAAAATATTATGTTTTAAACAACAACTAAAACAATAAACATAAAATATACTAGCAGTTTATAAAATATTTATGTAGAAACATAGATATTATAAACATGTTGTGAGGGTATGTTTGAAATATAAGAGAATATGATTACGATTTTTCATAGGGTAAAGTTGTTATAAAAATATTGTTAATCTAGAAAATCCATTAATAATTCTGCGTTTGGCATATGTGCTTAAATTGTTTTAAAGATAAGTAAGGTTATTTTGTATAATACGTACGTTAGTTGCTTGTGTCAAATATCAGTTTATTGTGTACATTATATGTTATATGTATTCATCCTTGTGTTTTATATTTTTTTTATCTTTGTGTATTATTTTTGTCATTATCTTTTACATATTATAAGGGATAAATTGTTGTTATCATAGCATTGTATATTATAATTAAACATTTACACAATGATATTATTTCAATAATATGTTTTTATCATTATTTTTTACATTTTCTATTTTGTATAATTATACCATTGTTTTTAATGCATTAAATTAATTACTGGTTATTTCACCATTATTTTTTTAGAATTCATCATTTCAAAAAACCATAATAAGTATAAAAAAACAATAAACTGCACTAAACACATGATAACAAGTATATATTTCATATGAGCAGAAAAATAAAAAATATTATCATTACATACTAATATTGTACTTGTTTTAAAAATTAAAAAATCCTCGTTTTATGGTAATTAAAAAAATAATGTCATATATAAAAGTTATAAACGTTTAAAAATTGTGAACAAACTTTAAAAAAATCAACAAAATTATTTATGACTAAAATACGTATCTAACAATTCTTTACAATTTCCTTTCAACCATTTCCAACCATTAATTATGCCAAAAAAGGTTAAGAGTAATATTTTTATTTGAACATTGTACTATTTTTATAAACCTATTTGCGACATTTAGGTAATGAGTAGTTTAGAATATGCGTAAATTAGAAAACTATAAAAGGTCAAATAAAAGAATAGGAAGCGTATAGGAAAAAAGTTAAAATTAAAAGACAAGAAACATACAAAATTATAATAAAAACAATAGGAAAATTTAAACCCAAGTTTTATAATTTATTACATCTAAACCGTTAAAATAGAAATTTCAATAGATATAGAAACAAAAGCAAAAACAAAAACAAAACCCTCCATAACGCCCAAGTTGCGGCCAAGAACCCCCTCTCCCTTGTGACTTTCGGCTCTAGCACGCACACATTCACTCAATTTTTTTCTCAAATCGATTAAGACAACGCGTTGGGAAGTCTTATTTGTGATCAACTACATGATTTGGGTAAGAATTATCAACAATCTTTTATCATTTTCATAAACTTTGATTATGAACAAAACCTAGTTCATACTAACGATATTTAACTCAAGTGGTTAAGAAGAAATACTCAAGATCTCATATATAGGTGGAGGTATTGGGTTTAAGTCCCGACCACCTATGTCAAAAATAAATATGGGCCAAGGGATTTTGAACACCAGATTGATTCGATTATGAAATCAATCATGGAGCATTTAATCTACAAATGATAACGCCCATGTGGATGTGATTAATAACTTGGTTTATTGTTGAATGTACTAAAAAAAGAAGTAAACGGTAGAAATGAATTACTCGAGAGAACGGTAATGATATGTTCCAATTTGTCTAGAGCTTCTAGGAGTGCTAAAAATCAAAACCCCTCAATCAATTACGACTTACAATGTCGAGAAGGTGATGATTGATAGAGTTGCAATTTTGAATAAGAACTTGATCAAGAATTTCATACTTGGGTGTGTTTTCAGTGAAATTATGATTGCTGAGAGTTATAAAGGAATCAAATGCATTGTTTTGCCCCAGTTATATAACCTCAATTTGATCAGTTTCAATTCACATGAGTTTAGGGTTTTGAATAAGATTAAATTACTCTCATGAGTCAGGCATGTGACCAGGTTTAATGGACAAAATTAATACCCGTTAGGGAAAAGACGTAATTTTTACAAAATTTAATCATAAAGGAAATTTACTGTAATTTTCTTAGTTTAAGGACGAAACCTAAAATTTACTATAAACGTAAATGATAAAAAATGTAATTTACTCTAAAATACTTTTCTCTTCTTCTAAAGTAAACTACAGATAAAAAAAAATACTAAATAAATTATTAAAAGTTGATTCCTAACTCTACTAAATAATTAAACCTAGTCACATCAAAAGTTTTTATAAATAGATCTGAATATTGATATTTAATATCTACTTTGAACTCTTCAATTAATCCTTTACAAACATATCTCCAATATAATGAATTCTCAATATATTATATATTCAAATGTTGAATAGTATTATAAGCACGACATCATCAAACACTCAAGTTGCTCCTTGTGTAATTTCTTCTTCTAAATCTCCGACCAAAATTACGACTTTAATTCATTTGTTGAATTTTCAAATTTATTAGTCATATATGCAAACACCAACCTTATAGAGTTATAATATCACAGATAAGTATTGAAATAATCTAGACATTTTTTATATATATATCATTTAGTTTAATCACTAATACTTAGCCTTGTGCTTATGGATATTGTCAACAACTTCCATCTTTAATATCCATCATTAGCCTGATGGTTTTACAACCTAAAGAAGAATCTACTAGCTTTCAAGTGTGATTCTGTGAAAAACAAATTCATTTTTTCAGTTTTGTTCCATTAAGGTTCTTTAGAAGAGGTAACCATTTGTAAGTATGTATTTAGCCTAGCCTCAAGTCAACCATGCAAGTCAAAAAGCCCACAGCAAAAAAATGTCTCGATCTTTGGTCGTATGCTTTTGTCTTACTAAACCTCTTCAACCTCATGTTTATTTCTCTAAATATAAACAATATCATCAACCAGATGAACGTGCGCGATTCTATCTTGAACAAGAAAACACATTTTAAAAGAACGGTACAATTCTTGAAGATTAATTTTGTTTTTATATATGGCAAGTTCTATTTTTTGAAGAAACAATCTTTTGAATAGAATATACAAAATAAATCAGGTTATACCCGTCACATCACTCAACCAACGAGTACGCAAGTGATGTTCACGTTCATGCCTAACAAGTTTCAGGCTTGTATAGCTTTCGGGTTCAAGTAATACTCTTGAGTTCATTCGATCAAACACGGGTTGTTTCACAACCCAGATACTAATGCACCTCTTGATTGCCACTTGCCGGTAAGTAATTTAAGCCATTCTTGTTCACCCACTCACCATGTGGTGGGATCATAATAATAAAAACTTGGCTGAAGATATCGCTACAACACTGTTCCAATGAAATCAATTTTTGGCCACCCGCTAAATATATATTACAAAAATGTAAATAATAATAAAACTAAAAAACCGGGGGGTGTTTGGGTACCTATCTTTACTTTGTTCACAGCCATGAAACAATCATACGGGTAGATGTGCTGCTTTTAGTTTTAATACTTGACCGCTGACGCTACACATCGCCTGATCTACGGGCAGCAGCAGTTGAAGACACCGAAGACTTGTTCGAACCACGCACATTATATCTTTCGTACACTTGTTCACGGTTTTCCGACCACCATATCTCTGCTTGATGTTCCCCAAATCTTCTTCGGCTGCAAATACATAGATAGACATCCATAAAATTCACTATAAATACAATAGTTGTTGAACTTATAAATAAAATCAAATGTACCTGAAGCGAACCCGTTTGAGATCTCTAGTTCCATCACGAAGAGCGACTAAGGTTATATACACACCAGGCTCATATTGTTCAATCCATTCAGCCTCCACATGATGAGTAGTAGTAGCTGCAGCGGTGACAGAAGATACTGGGCTACTAGGTTTGTAACTATTAACATTATTATTTTCCACATTTTGTGATGGTGACTGGTCGTTGTTTTCAACATAACTACGGGTTTCCAATTGTACCCTTACTCCATTTGGATACTCGTCCTGCATAGGTTTCTCAATTTCTACAGTTCTTGTGAGTGTTTCGGTTGGAGCCAGTGATCCATTTGATATAGAATCAGTGTCTCCATTTGCATCAGCATAATGAACACCATTTTGCTCTAAGCCATTTGCTGACAATATGCTATCAAAATCATACGATCCAGGTGGCAATCTCTCTGCCATATCCTTCAGCTGCAGATTATACAGAACTGGTGAGAAACCAGAATAAACACTCAACAAGATAATATTGACCCAGTTAGAGGTGAAATTTAAACTCATTTGTTATGAAAATCAAAGCAGACTTGGTTGTCTCTAATGGGTCAAACGGATGGTATAATAAAAAAGGTAACTCAAAAGGACATATGTTGAATTACCCAAATTAGATAATTATTGAACAATACAACTCTTCTAATAGGTTTACAGACTTAACAAGTTAATACACAGGTGTTTGGTCGCCCCTCAAGAGTAACTTCCTAGCTCTGCCCCAATTAAGATGATCAATTTCAGCCCACTTGTGTGAAAAAAAGGATCAATTAGATTTGCTTTTAAATGATAATGTTTCAAATCGGTAACACAGACAAAATTAGCTATTGAAGATACAGGTCAAATGGACTGAAAATCAAACAGCAGTAAGTCACCTAAAGTGTATTCAAATACTTACAAGATCCTAAATCATGTAACTTACAAAGGCTAGATTACTACACACAGATCTTGGAATCATACATAATACAATGGATATTTAAAATTCAAAAAATGAACAAAAAAGTCAGTGGGTCAAACCACCCCGATGGAATTTGACCTGCACTTAAAATTAATCTTTTTGACATGTTACCCAGACTGCCAACTCGCCCCATTTACTTGCACAGAATCTAACATATTAAAACATCTTTTTTTATAAGAGATCACCTGGGCCATCAGAGTTCTTATCACATCTTTTGCAGCTTTACATTTAGCTGATTCTTCAGCGGCCAACATCATTGCTTCCTGAGCATTTTTTCTCGCTTTTTGAAGCTCTGATTCTTTTATTTCATATTGACTCCTCAGGCTATCAACCTTAACAACAAAAAAAAATCAACGCCTGTTTTAGACAGCAATTACTCAAACAAAAGGAGCAATAAAAAATGAACGCCTGTTTTAGACAGTAATTACTAAAACAAAAGACAAACCAAACACCCTTTTATGAGTTTGTAACATACCTGCCTACGCAATTGAATAACTTCCAGATTCAAGTTTTCATTTGATTTCTTCAAACTATCAGCTACACCTTTGGAAAAAGAAAGCCCAGCAGTAGTAGGAACAGGTGTTGCAGAACGTGGGGGGCTTGATTTTCTCGAAAACGGTGAGACTGATCTCGAACTAACACCGGACTGAATATTAACTGGTTTTGGAATCATCTGGCGAAAATCACCCAGTAATGCAACATCTTTGAGCTGCAATAGGGATGGACCTTGGGTTGAGCGACCAAGAAACACATCACCTTTTTTCCCTTGCTTAGCCGCTTTATTATCTAAAAGCTTGATTAAATCTTGATTAGAAGGCACCCCTGATTTTGCTAATTTTAACTCGCTTTTATCTAGCCTATCTTTATTTTCACCTGATAAACGGGGCTTTACATTTCGTCTGCTGGTGATCCCAGTAGACATGGCTTCAGCTGTCTTACTTAGCTTTGTAAAACATGAATCACAAACACGGTACGGTTTTCCAGGATTAGGGGCCAAAGCAGCTCGTGGTGCTTTCTTTGAACTGCACGAATGGCAATGCACAAGCCCACAGTTATAACAATTGTGCCTTTTTCTAGTGAACCCAAAAGCTTGTCTACAAGATGAACATTGAGATTGCTCGGCACCCGAAACCCATTTATGAACACAAATAGCAGCCGTGTAATTAGATCCACAAGATATGTATTTGACGTGTCGATCTTTTAAAGATTCAACAATGGTTGGTGTTTTACGGTCTTCAACATCTCCATGGCCTAACCTTCCATTAGCTCCCTTCCCCCATGTATACACCTCATTTTTTGATGTCAAAACAGCCACGTGATAAGCACCACAAGAAATCTCATCAACTGGTGAATTTACCAACTTACCCTCTACTAAACAAGGTAATTTTCCATCAAATTGAGGGTTTCCGAGTTGACCGTAAACAGTGCTTCCCATTGTATAAACATGTCCGGATGTGGTCAAACCTATAGTCAAACTATGCCCGCAAGCAACTTTATGAAAATTGTAGTCAATCAGGGCTGGCACACATGTGGGTTTAAGTCTAGGCTCTTTGTCACCATGACCTAAACGGTTTTTGTCTCCATCACCCCATGTAAATAATTTTCCAGAAGAAGTATTTAAACTAGATTGTGTTACAATAATATCAACAACAGCAGCTGTATGCCATACTCCACAAGCAACAGAAATCGTCCTCAAGCCTGAAAGAGATTCAACCTCTTTTGGATATGACACGGTAGCCCTATCACCATGGCCCAAAACACCAAAAGTCCCATCACCAAATGTAAAAAGCTGACCACCTGTTGTTATTAAAGCTGTATGCCACGGGCCACATGTTACCGAAGCAACTTGAAGACCTTCTAGAGGGCCAGAAATTCTCTTGGGTATCCAGTGGCTGACTTCTGTCCCATGCCCGAGAAGCCCAACATTATGTGTTCCATCTCCCCATGTGTAAATCTCACCCAAAGATGTAACCGCACATGTGTGAAATTCGCCACACGCAACAAAATTTATATTTGAAGCGGATAAAGATTCAACTAAATGAGGCTGAGTAACATCTTTCCTAACACCATGGCCCAACCGACCACCTAATTCCTCACCCCATGTAAAAAGTTCACCTTGTTTAGTTACTAAAGCAGCATGCCAGACCCCACATGCTATGAAATTAACATCTAAAACCAAACTTGATTCCAAAGGTCGGGGAAGAAGGACATCGGTTCTTGTGGTTGAAATATTCATGTTTCGGTCCGGGCCGAGCTTGACAACGTTGTCAGATATTATCTCACCCCATATATACACGTCACCTAATGAATCAGAGTCATCAGGGCCCGACCCGTGACTAGAAGTACTAGGTGCACTAGAAACACTAACCCGAAAAGCATCAGAATTGGAACCTTTTAGTTGCATATTTGTTTGGTCTAAAGATGCATGTGATCTATCAAAATTGGTGGCAACCCCTGGAGGATAACTCTTGGCAGAGGTAGTTGGGTTCGAACTAACCGAAATGTCTGGGGAACTAAAATCTAGAGGAGCACTAACTGAGCTGTCACTTGCACTATTTGATGCTAAATCTTTATCATCCTGTTGTTAGTTGACCAACCATGAACTAGTATTAGTACAAATGGACATTATGAGCATAAATGATAGCAAATAAATTGCTGCTTTTTCACCAGGCTAACAAGAATTTATGCAGATCTTCTACGTATGCAGCCTTTTACTTCAAAAAATTGATACGGTCAAACAAAAAAAAATTATACTTTAACAAATAAATTAATATCTCATGTTAGCATACCCTCAGTGTAATTTGCACAGAACTTTTTGGATAGTCGGTGTTAGAATCAGGTTTTACCTTATATATGGTAACATAATTAAAATAAATAACTATCACCAGACATTGCTATTACTGAAATTTGAAACTGAAGTTCAAATGTTTCCAAAATTCTCTGACCAGTAAAAATGAGGTAAAGGAAGAAGAAAATAGTCTACATATATTAGAAAAAATGGATGTTTTATATTTTCATAACTGCAGTCTTGACAAGATAAAGTAAATCACAAGACTTAAATGAAGTTTCAGGGCATATTTAGAAAGTGGCAATTTTACTAAGAATCAACCAAACTTCCTGTTCCTGGCACAATACACTTTTAATATCTTTATACATTTACCAAACAAAAATTGTGTTGTCGTAATAATAATAAGAAATTTGTGGAGAGGTAAACATACATCCAGGTAAAGGCCTCCATCATTCCATCCATCAATTTTTGAACGTCCTCCTTGCAAGGATGAAATCAATGCTTTAAGACCTACTATCCACACTTCAGCCTCAACTTTGTCCTTACAGATCTACAAAAACAAAAGTTTGAAAACAGAAAGTACATCAATAAATAATTTACAAACATGAGCCAGATGTTATAGATATATAAATCACCAACCAAATCAAGAGACCGTTTCCCGTTGTTGTATATGAGAGAGAATGAAAGATAATCCTTTTCGGGACGCAGATAACGCCGGAAGACAGCCTAAACATCACATTAATTGAACATGTTATGTTTACTTCTTCTCCACGTTAATTTGTGATGATATGTAAGAAACCAAAGGTATCATGATAAATAGTTGATGCTAGAAAGATTGTGCAATTCTCACAGTTGTTTGTCCAGGAATAATTCTAGACACTGAGGCTAATTTTAAACTCTTCTCACCACTACCAGAGATCCAAATTAAAGATGATTCATCCTGTAAATTCAAATTCAAGCCATTAGCAATCATCAAATGAAAACAAAGAAAAGAAGAAAGACCAATTAATTATCATAACATGTAATAATCCTCGTATAAGTTAGAGATTATTTAATTCATTCCCTTTCACAAAATCAACATAATTTACTGTAAATAACTTTGCAGATATTAAATGCTTTTTTTATTCTTATACTGAGAGTACCTACTTGGTAGTCATGCTATATTTGCAGCTGGTATATAGAAACCAGAAAGATCCATACATCTAATGTTTACACTTAGTCTATGGCCCTTTAACAAAACTTATTTATTGCATGCATGTATGTGAAAAAACATAAAACTCAATGTACACCAAAAGATGTGCATCTTTTCATCAGAAATACCATTTCAACAATTATGTTTTTGCGTAGGCCATCAGGTACTTATTGGTGTTCCATATATGTTGCTTTTTATGTCACGTTGCATTGTTTTCTTCTTAAATGAATAGAAGGCCATGTTTTGAATTGTAGAAATAAAAAAAAAATTGAAACAGAAGAGGATATACTGTTTCTGGAGATAAAGAAAACATGTTGAAAAACTCACATGCGAAAGTTTAAACGGACAAAACCTGGGCTTCCCCTTGCGACCATATTTAAGTAACTGTGCACCCTTCTTCAGGGCAATTAATGCCTGCTAAACGTAAGAGAACTAAATAAGAATGATGCACCTGCTAGTCGCAAGATCACATGAACATGAAATAAAGAGAAAATACTATATACAATTAGCAGAACTTTTCATAAAAGAAAATTCAGTAACTCTTCATAAAAAAAACTACTAAAAAAAAGATAATTCCCATATTGAGAGCTAGTCAGCTTTATTTACAGAGTACTACTCAATATTTTGTCGTTAGTCACTTGTAGAACACTGATTTGTGGTTTTGGTGATAAACACTCCATAAAATTTTACCACTCAGTCAGTCAGTCATGCAACTTCAAAATAGATTTAATATCATGCACTTCAACTTTAAATTCATTTTATCTGGAAAATGTCATGCGTGCCCTACATATCAATATATCATGGCTTATTTTCTAATTGACGCCACTATTTGCGCCATGGTTATTAATTATTATGTGGATTATAAGGTTCATAAAACCATAGCAAAATCCAGCATATCATATGTTGACCACAAACCATCTCATTCTTTCAAGTTTCCTCCTATCAAAACCCAAACCAACTATATAACTTATCAGCTATCTGCAATGAGAAAATATTGCCCTGATGGTCGGCGGTAGCAGGAAAAGAATAAAAACTAAGACCTTAGGTTCAATAAAATGTATTATCATTTCGAGGAAAATGGTGGTATCTTATTGGTTATTTTCATAACTGACAAAACATCAATAATTCCTCTTTCTAACAGGCATCAAGTTCAAACCTTGAAAAATCAGTTCTTACGCCAGAAAATAAACCACAAAGTTATAGACCCAATCACTTTGTGAAGGAAATCCCCAGCATTGTCAATAAGTAAAGACGCCATTTGCCAATTACATTTCACAAAAGCCCTAGTTTTTCAATTAACCCCAGCAATATGCCAAAACCTCCCGGTTAAACAATAATAGCTTAATGATAATCTACCAAAATCGATATCCGACGGCATATTTCAACTAGCAGATGATATATATGAGATAGGTGATAAGATATACCTGAGCAATGTCACGATCGGAGTTCCCGTAGCTAACAAGATCTGCCATTCCATGTGACGGAATCACCGGAGCACCAGCAGCACCGCCAACAGACGCCGCCGGACATCATCAAATGGAATGACACACTCTCGTCCACCCACTACCATCAACGTTTCACTTCACACCTAGCCCTCACAAAACGTAAAACAACAAAATTAATCGTAACAGCAAAGCGGAAAACAATCCAAAACTCCCTATAAAACACCACAAACCACCGAATCCGCCGGTCGGATCTACAAGCCCCCGAGATGATCAGTTTGAACTCAGCATTTGAGTCGTATGATAAATAAGTCGTCGTTTGCGAGATACAGGGGGAAATTGAGATGGTCAGGGTGGCTGGTATCTTCTAAGGGTGATGAAGAAGGTGGAGGAAATTCGCAGCGGCGGTGGCGGTGGCGGTGGCGGTGGCGGTGGCGGTGGCTCCGGCGAGAGAGAGAATGGGATGGAAGAAGGTGGTGGCGTCCAAGTAAATTCAGAGTCAAAGATGGCGAAAAGAGAAGAATTGTGACAGAGATAATTATTATTATTATTATTATTATTTATTATTATTATTATTATTGTTATTATTATTATTATTATTATTATTATTATTATTGACGAGACAATTTCTATTTCCAAAGCTTGCTTTCCTTTTGCACTTTATATTATTATAAATACTTTTTTTTAAAAGTCACCAAAATATTTTATTAACTGTAATTTTTAGTCTAACTAATTAACGTAAAATACAATTAATTAAAATTTTATTGAAATTCAAGTAGGTTTTCGTTTTAATTGTCACATGTAACACAAATATAGAAAGTTCTAGGTTAAGTTAAAGGATTTTCTGGAATAATTGAATCTAAAGATTTAGAAAATCAAATAAAAATAATGAAGATCAAGTCGCGCAACAACTATAGAATCCGTGTGAAAACTTACTTCTCGCGCAAGAAACTTTTGTGTTTAGTATTAACAGTTTGCTTTTGATGTAATTAAGTAGATTTTTTAGATTTTTCTTACTTGATGCTCACATATAAACATTTTGAGTCAGAGAGCAATATACTTAGAAGTTTATTTACATTTTGTTGCTTGAATTCTATTATTTTTGTCTTATACCCATTCAATCTTTACAACGTGAGCGATTACATTCCGCCATTCTGCTCATGAATCGATTTACTATGTTATTGTTGATTGAGTTAATTACATAGATAGTCCGTGTAGTTTATCCAAAGTAACAGGTTTGAGTACTAAACAAAAAAAGTATCAGGTTTAAGTATTCACTTTTAAATTCATAACAAATTTGGGTATTAACACTAACAGATGTTAGATTTTCTGTTAAGTTTAAAAGCATTTTAGTATTTTTACATTTTAAGACTATTTATATAAATTAGAGAGACTATTGTGTAATTTAACTAAAATAATATATTTATATGCAGCTTTCTCTTTCTCCCCTCTCTCTCTCTCTCTCTTTCTCTCTCATACATATATATATTGCAAGACCGGTGAAGGGGGTCACTTACAATACAACAACACAAAGAGGAGATTAACTAAACTTAATCAAACAATAAGACTGGATTAACCATAAGTTTGACACTAAGAACACAAGTAATAAGTAAGAGATAGAACAAGAGAACACAAGTGTTTGGTTTTCAAGGATGCAGTATATTGCTTTCTCAAGTTCTATTACAAGTGTTACAAAGCATAATGGAAAGATACAAGAACAAGGAATACTTATACTACAACCTACAGCCGACTATACTTTGAAAGCCAGCTGGATACAATTGACTAGACACAAACAAAATCAATTGTAGAGTCAAAAGGCAGATTGCCTTTTGACTAGTGACTATGACATGTCATA
>BJCM01086528.1:0-11492 GCA_018326385.1 Flaveria bidentis
GATAGACTTAAGATGTTTAGGTTGCATCAGCCTCTTCATTAATCTCTACAAACTCCCCCTAGGCTGATGCTACCAAAACACTTAGAAAACTTCAGATATCAACAGTCCTCATTAGGATGATCATCATTCCTTTCTTCATAAGATGATCAGGATCCTTCAGGCTGTCAAAGTGTCTTCTCATATCAAAGAGGTCATACAGAGGCAATTGAAACATATCTTGCCATGTGTAAATGTCTTCAATGCCTTGATCTCTAATGACATGCCATCTTTTTGGATTTGTGGTGTATGTCCAAGATAAGATGGGATTGGAGTTGATGTAGCATCCTCTGGCTGCACATCCTCAGACTGTTCTGATTCATCCTAAGGTTTAGAAGAGGGTGCAATCTTCTTCTTCTTAGGGTGCAATCATTAACTATTGCTAGCCTAACGAAGTCATAGATCTATGGGCCGGACAAGCCTGCTTGGTTAATCCAAGTACACTTAGCTAATCGTATATACTTGTAAACGTTTGTGACTTGTAAAACTTTGTCGAGGTATGATTGTGCATTCTATATTACATACCTAGTTTACTTTGTTCTCTAACTTACAACATGAATTGCCATCTTTTATAGACTTGGAAATCTTACCAACATTATTGTTGACCTTTTATTTTTAACATGTTCCAGGGAATACTCAAGCTTGATCGTCATTTTTGAAGTTGTTCACACCTAGGAATGGACCTAGTTAACTTAATGAATGAGCTTGTTATATTTCTTATATTGTGTTCTTATTTGAGACTTATGCTTGTAATGTACCCTTCAAACTTATGAATAATATATTTGGATTTAATAATAGTGTTATGTGGCTGTGAACGATCTTAACTCTCACTTCTCGACGTTTCCGCCGTCAAGGTTGGGGTGTGGCAATTTTTTAATAAAAGACTAATTTATGAAGTTATTCAACTTAATCTTTTTGTCACTCTTTGAGTAACTTGGAGACAAAGAGGCGTAAAAAATAGTGATATGTTTATATTTTTGTTTTTTTTTAAATACGTCATGTCACATGTCACGTCATGAGCCACGTCACGTAATACACCATGAAAACTAAGATCAGTTAGAATAAGACTGTTCGTAGTAACAAAATTGAAAGTCGAGATTGGTACTGATCAAATTGTCAGTTGAGATTTATATCCACCAATTGTTAATAATTTATAGAGTGAATCGTTTTTCTTCATGTGATTTGATCATACTTGTCATTCATTTTCATCAAAAATTCTTTATCCTTGCATTTGGCTCCCCAAAGTTTGACAAAGTTGCCATTTTTATCAAAAAACATGAATTCCATTGTAAATTTTTTTTAACAACACGTAGACATAAATTATGATTTCGTTTTTATATAAAAATTTTGTAAGTAGGCTTTTAACGATGAATATTTAACATTTTAAAACAATGTAGCTAAGATTTTTGAATGAAGATGACAATGTTTTCCAAACCTTGAAGAACCAAATGCAAAAAAAGAATATTTTTAAATAAAAATGAAAAATATGATCAAACCATAAAGAAGAAAATAACAATTCACTTTAATTTAAAAATTGCTAAAATCTAATTTTTTAATTATTTTTAAAGATTTTACAACTAACTTTTATACTCGTCAATTTGTACTTGTACCTTCGAACAATTATGCTGAAAACCGAAAATGACCTTAAACAATTCCATTATTACAATAGCAGTCCTCGTATATTATAATAATACCACTTTTTTATTTTTTTAATATCCCAATGCGCTTCATTCTCCAACGAACAGGCGAACAGTTGCAGAGAGAAGAGTAAAGTCGTCTGCCGTACTCACGCCGGCGGTAACTTCACCGGAAAAGTCGCCGGAAAAGTCACCGGAAAACAAAGGTCAACATCCTCCACATCTCACAGTTAGTATACATCTTCATATCTTGTAATTGAACTCGTTGCGACTGTGTATGAATCTAGTGTCTTAATTGCTGTTGTCGATCTGTTCGATACGTTTTTTCAATTTGTTTTTCGTTGATACTTCATTTGTTAAATCTAATGGATTTGACAGATCTAGTATACTTTTCTGATGTGAGTTTTGAGTTGAATTTGTGGATTGTTCAGCTATCTGGCTATTATTCAGTGGTATTTGGTTGGAAATTACAACTTAGTTTATTGATTTGTCTGATTGTAAAACAGTATTCTATATCCGGTCCATACTTATTAGGTAATTAACCATGGATTAGAATTAACGGTTAAGAGTTAATCATTAAGTCTGAATAATTAAGAGTTAACATCTTAATGGTTAACTATTAAGTATCAACCATTTAGACTTAAGCTTACCTTTCAACCGTTAAAGAGGCTATGAACCGTTAAGAGACAAGAGACTACCAAACAACGCTTAGTTTGTAAAAGTTTAAGCATTGGAATTCCTGAATATATTTATTATTATTTCAAAATTTAAATTATTTTATATGCTAATAAAATTTAGAAACGTGAAAACGGGAAATTAGTGGATACATTGATTACTCTAGCACCAATGAAAAATAAAAGTAAATGTTTACGGGTATGGTTCGGTTAAACATGTGTGTATGTTTCGGGTAATTGGGCCGGTTATTACCTAATACCATACTTGTTAAGGGCTGTTTGACAGCTTTTTAATCAACCTCTTAATGGTTCATATGTCTGAATGGTTCACCACTTAATAGTTCAGACTATTTGTTTCGCGAGCAAATGTCTAAATGGTTAAGACATTTGCTTCTGAATGGTTAAGCATTATACTAATGCTGAATGGTTAAGAGATCTAGTGCTGAATGGTTAAGACATCTTATCTGAATTGGTCAGACATTTGCTTTTGAATAGTTAAGAGATATATTAGCTCTTAATGGTTCAGACCTCTTAATGGTTCAACACTTAATGGTTCAGCGACTATTTGACAACTTCTGAATGATTAAGTGCTGAACCAATAAGAGGTCTGAACCATTAAGTGTTGAATCATTAAGAAGTCTGAACCATTAAGAGCTAGTATATCATTTAACTATTCAAAGGCAAATGTTTGACCAATTCAGATAATATGTCTTAACCATTCAACATCAGACCTCTTAACCATTCAACATTAGTATAATGCTTAACCATTCAGAGGTAAATGTCTTAACCATTCAGACATGTGCTCGCGAAACAAACAGTCTGAACCATTCAGACATCTGAACCATTAAGAGGTTGCCAAACAACCCCTTAATGGTTCAGACCTCTTATTGGTTCAGCACTTAATCATTCGGATATTGCCAAACAGCCTCTTACATACCCATACAAATTTTTAGACCTAATCACATACTCGTCCCAAATGTTTTGCGTGTGCTTGTTTGCTATCCGTAGTTGAGCTTCAAATAAAAATTGACAAAGTCTTCTAAGTGAGCAATACATTAGACTAATGTTGTCTTTTATGCACATATGTCGAATCTGCAAATGAAAACACATATTTTGTGTGTAGAGTACTAGATTATAATGTCTTTCTTGGCTAAAATTGAAAATCAGTTGAACTAAATGGCCTGTGCATTCTTTCAGGTTAAATTGTTGACACAAAGTCTGGATTTGGCAACGAGTCGTTTCATGTGAACAAGCCATCTTGAGGGTCAACACCGTCTTGACAAAGAGATGTCTTCAGGTGGCATTTAGATGAGATGAAGAACAATCAGGTTATGACATTAACATGTTTATGTAAATTCTATACTTATAATGTTTATTGTGTATATATATATACCAGTGCAAGTAAACTTAAAACAAGAGGTAAGCAGGAAAACTTACTTGATTGCTTGGAGAATGCTTTTCAAGTGTTGAAGTAATTACAGTTTTCGGATAATATGTGCCAAATGAGGGTACTTCTCATTGGACAACCTAAACAAGCAAACGAACGTACCCAATAATATTCACTCATAAATTCGGGTCTGGGGAGGCTCCCAATAGGACTGAGTCAAGAAAACGCTAATATAAATTAATTGCCATAGTTATGTCACAAACTTGGTGGGATCTCTCTAATGTTTACAAGAATACCCTTAAACTTGGCTGGAAATTTCATGAAAAAGATAAGACTATGATAATCTGGTAGTGTACAAGCACTCTTTATTATGGAATGGATGAAAGCGGAAAGTGAAATCACAAGTGAGTATGAATGAGCTCTATAGTTATTAATTTGTTATATTGCTATATTAAGAGTAATCTATACGGGTTTTTAGTTGTCTTTTGTATTAAAGGATATAAGTCATTACAAAGTTAGTTACTGAAATTAATAAGCTATGCAGGAGTCCCTGGATACACCAGAAACACAACATCTAGGCCAAGCTTCACACGAGTCTCAAAGTGACCGACATAATAATGCAACAGACGCTCCCGTTCCTGACTCTGGGTCGGTCTCCATTTCAAGCAATGACAACCGAAAAGTTTCCCGAGAGGATATCGAGCTTGTATGGAAATACTATATTTTGTCTTTGTGTGTTTCTCTTCTTGTAGAATTATAAAAAGGTTAAGATTTGTCTACGTCCAATTATTCATAACTTGATACTATTATTGAACATTGTAGGTACAAAACTTGATAGAACGCTGTTTGCAGTTGTACATGAATAGAGATGAGGTGGTGAAAACTCTACTAAATCGTGCAAGGATTGATCCTGGTTTTACAACTCTAGGTAAAAACTCTGGTGATATATATATATATATATATATATATATATATTCTTTATCATTGCATCACATTCAATCTTGACCTTCCGTGTGTTTGAAGTGTTAATTATAGATAAAAAATTTGGTTAATTACATTGAAATGTAAGGGGTTACAAAAGTGAATTTAATAATGGTTTTCTAAATATTTCTTATTTTTTGACCTCTTTTGTTGTAAATCGAACCCGAACCACACCGGCTTAAATGTAATGGTCAAAAGTATAGATAGATCTGCGACTTGTTTGTGATACAGATCTAGATACACCACAAAAACCAACGACAGGGCAACTATATCTAATCGGAGATACAAATACATCACTATGGTTAGCGAATCGGGTCTAAGAACACCACCCAAAGTGCCACAGTTGAGCTAGCATAGACTATCAATATAACTCACATGCTCATGAGAGAAATCAACACATAATTATGCTTTGTAGTTCGTAAACTTTCTCATCCTCCTTCTATCTTACGTGAGTTTTAATAATTGTGAGTAAAAGACATGAGAATACCTACCCACTAACCCATAATAGACACATAAAGATCCATGTTTTATTAGGACCTATAGTTTTTTTTTGTGTGTGTGTGTGTGTGATGGTTCAGGTCTAATAAGAGTGCTACTGCTAACTATTTTGTTCATCACAACATAATGATATGTACTACGGTTGCATATCATATGTTATATAATAAATTAAATATAACTATGATATCTTATTTATTATTTTGAAATTCTCTTTTGGTGGCTAGTTTGGCAGAAACTTGAAGAAGAGAATGCAGATTTTTTCAGAGCCTATTACATACGGTTAAAATTGAAAAAACAAATCATTCTTTTCAATCATTTACTTCAGCATCAATATCACCTTACAAAGTATCCCATGGCTCCAAAGCTACCGGTGACCCCATTACATAATGGGATCCATCCCATGCCAGGTAACCTCATATATATTGTTCCAAATTTTATAAGTACCACATTCACCCTTTCATTCCTCAACACACTAAAAGTATCACATTATTCATAATACAGTAAACAACGATAAACTTATAACAGTCTCTGGAAGATTACACTCAATATGAAAAGCGTAAATATGATATTTTTAGTTTTTGAAGAGTTAAATATGATATTTTGAAATTTAGAAGGATATATATGAAGTTCTAACTTTTAGGATGATTTTTATGAATTGCTGCTTTGAATTATCTTTACTGTTATACACTATCATTCTTTGCAATACAGTTAACAATTTACCAATGGGATACCCTGTTCTACCACAACCTCAAATGGCAACTCCTGGTCAACCTCATATGGATTCCATGGGTATATCTAGCTGTCATGTGGTCAGTGGTGTGCCTGCTCCTAGCAACTTTCAACCCATGCATATGAACCCTGGCAACAAGTGAGTTTTAGTAAAAATGTAAAATACATTTTTTTCACGTGCCTTCTAATTTCACTGTTGAAAGCCCAGCATAGTTTTGCAACTACATAGTTTCCATTTAATATGTAGAAGGGTTAATTTCATATGCATTCTCCTAAAAGTATTGAAATTTTCATATATATTCTTCCAATGGAATATAATATCATATACACCCTTTTAAAAGACTAAAAAATATTATAATTACACATTTCATAAATTAGAAAAGCAAAACAATTACATAAGCATACACAGCAGTCTGGTTCATGCAAAAACAGGTAGAACATTATGCGTTGGGATGACTAACTGTAATAACATAGTTCTCCTACTTATTTATAGCCACACTGTTACAAGAAACTACTTTTGTTTATCTGCTAATCAGTTATAAATGTTTTTTGGTGTTTAGAAGGATATATATGAAGTTTTGAACTTTTAGATGTTAAGCTTTAAACGCAACAGAACACCATACACACACGATTACAGAAAATAAAGGGCACGCGAGAATTATAGTGGTTCGGTCAAGGTGACTTACGTCCACTTTGTGGGTCAATCCGATCCTGCCAATTTCAGTTCATACTAAAAGCAACCAGTTCTAATCCAAACCACTAGTCGCCCAACCCGTCCATTTTTCACTTCTTTTTTATATTATATCTTTTTTTCATGTGCTGATGGTTGATTCGTTTGTCAATTGAAGCATGGTAATGGACAGCAGTGCACCTGGTGTGGCACCTATTCCAGCTAACAACGCAATTTCACCTGTGTCAGATATGCCAGTGAGTCCTACATCTGTGACATCCAGTGGTCATTTTCCGTTTACTGCATCTGAACTATCAGGAATGGGAGTTGACACATCAGCACTTGACACGGCATTTACATCTGATGTGGCAAGTTCAGGAGGATTGCATTTACTACCAGATAATGGAAATTCTAGATCTCTCGATCAAATGCCTTGGAATTTCAGTCTTTCGGATCTAACTGCAGACTTGTCAAACCTTGGAGGTAAATAGCATCTCCATGTTGCTCAATTTTTGGGTGATTATTTGCTGTTTGTTAGATATTTACACTTGTTTTTAGCTGTTTACATGTTTTAATTTGTTTAAACGGCAGATAGACGAACTGGTGTAGACATGAGAGTTGAATCTAGAGATAATTGGCAAAATTTATTTTCTTTAACCAATCAGCAGATGTTTTTGTTAGAAATCCTTCCATTCAGTGAGGAACTAGCTAACATGGCTCGTTAAGAGTATTAATAGAGGTGACATGTTGGACAGATAGGGTAATGGGTCAAACTAGGTAATTTTGTGCGGATCAAGAGGACCCAAAACACTTACTCCCCAAAGATTTTAATTTTTTATAAATAGTTAACGTGTCAACATTTTGGAGGTTGTACGCATTAAAAATACTTTGTGTTGTTTTCGACCCAATTTAGTTTAGGCTTACCTTTTACTTCTTTGATGCATAAGAGTTATAACATAATCCACATTGACTCATTCATTAGTGAATGGGTTGAAATCAACGGCTCTAGTAATTATGAACAATTCTGATAGAACCCGAAAGTCAGTTTGATTAACTTCAAATAAGTAGTACAAATAGAGCCCTGTTCGAGAAGGTTGTTACCAGGTTTATAAACCTTACTTTTGATGAACATAAACAAAGACAAAACAAATAACACATAACAATACTATTTAAACTAACTCTTCCTTTAACGTTTCCCACAATTTCAGCACCTGATTTCGTGGAACACCCACCCCACCTTCTGAAAATTGAATCTTTCCCGCCACCAAGCACCCACTGGATTCCTATCAAATTTCTTGCTTATCTTTTATTATTGTGGATTTACAACTTATTTTGTCTTGTTTAATTGACTTAATTGAAAAGAGGTTGTGTTATGGACTTCCTTCTAGAAGCAAAGTCTTAAGTACTCTCACATGTTGTTTGTGGGCAAAGTGCACAAAATAGAAATGAAATCTTTTCCTTATTTTAGCTATCAACTTTGAATGAAGTGCATATCATAAATAAACTAATGTATTACCTATTTTAGAAACCAACTTGCATTTTGTTACCAATTGTAGCAACGAATGACCTGCAGATCAATTTTTTGGGTGATCTTTTCCAGAAAATGATAAAGTGGCGTTTTATTTGACATTTTAGTGTATATGCATATCGTGTGTGACACCTGATTTGACATGTACTAACTATTTATGAAAATCTTTATTCAAAACATGTTTTTAAATATATTTCTTTCTTTTCGTTCACATGAGCATTTCTTGGCACATATGAGGTCTGTTGTGGCGACTGCCAGTGCCCCAAGTCCACAATTTACAGATATAATCATTTAAAATAAGGGTGGTTGCTAACATTGGTAGTAATTGTAAATCAGTCTATATTTTACGCCTAATTTAAAATATTCATATATGTTTCATGCGATTTGTCATTTACTAAAAGCTTCACCCAAAATATTTTATCCAAGTGATAATTTTTACATAGTAATATTATATGCTGTACATACTCATCTTATTTATCTTTTAAAATAATTGATACTTAAACTAATATATTTTGACTTCCCATTATGCTGTTTTCAGATCTAGGAGCTCTTGGAAACTATCCTGGTTCACCTTTTTTACCATCTGATTCAGATATATTGCTTAATTCTCCTCAGCAAGATGACATTGGTAAGAACACGAGTTTTTTTTCCTTTCAAGTTTCATTATACTCAGATCCTTTCATAATGAAATGCTGGACTTTGACCAACCAATTATTTAAAAAATAAGAAAGTTGATACTTAATTACTCCCTAATGCATCTTAGTCAGAAATTGTGAAGCAAAATCAGTGTCACCAAATAGACATCTATAGAAGTGCACTCATGACAACTTTTGACCCGTTCAACCCACTCCCCTCACAACTACTTTTTCATATACGACCCATTAGAGATAAAACATGATAAGGATCGAAATGTCGCTACAGTAATGGTGAAATTAATAGTCCACAACTCTGGTCATTTTGTCTTATCAAGGGGTATTTTAAGTTTAAACTTTGACTATTAGTCAAATTTTTTTTTTGGGTTATGTGTGAAGACAAAAGCTGGGGATTACAAAAAAATTAATAATTTAAAATGAATACCAAATTGATCATCTAATCTTCTATAACATGATTTAGGACATAACCCAAAACGAGCGGTTTGGTTAACATGTTAAAGCAGGCATGAATTGCCATGCAAGTGCTTTTTTCTCGTTTATTCTTTTTACAAACAATTAATACTTTAAAGTTATGAATACTAACTTTTTGTAGCACGATTTAAACCTGTTTCTTTTAATAATATTTTCAATTTTTATATACTAATAATATATACTTTTTTTTTCAGTGGACGAGTTTTTTGTTGATTCCATTCCTGGATCACCATGCTCACAGTCTGATGAAGATAAGTCCTAGTTTAGGTTTGAAATGTTTCAGTCTCAATTTTATTTAGGAAAAGAAAAAGATGACATTACGGGTCTGGTTATTTTGGGCCGTCGGATGAAAAATATTATTTTGATCATTTCATTGTTGTCATTTTAGCATATATCGTAGGATTCAAAACTTGGTATATGAGATTGTTAAATAGTGTCATATGACTAAATATTTTGCAAACGGCTTAAGTCCCATAACGTGATGTGGGGCTTATATGTTCAGTGTATGGATAGCAATGCGGTTTGTAACAGGTTGATTGTGGTCTGTTTTGACATGTTATATCTTGTTTTCAATTGACTACATAGTGTTGACTTCATGGATCAGCAATTGGTTAAATCCATTTTATAGGTTGTTAAAAAGGGAATAATAAACAATACATTGATCAAATTAATAGTTTATGTTAATATTTAAAAGAAACCAAAATTCAAGAGTTAGGCTTTTATAAATAAACTATAGCTCGTAACTAGCTCGTGTTCAATGGTTGATTATGAGTTAGTGCTTAATTGTTTTTGACTAATTTAGCTTGAGTTAGGTGGCTCACTTGAGTTGAGCTGAAGGTAGCTCACTTTGATAATAGAACTCAAAGCAAGTCACTTTTTTCAACCTATGAATATTCAAATGTATAATTGTTTTATCTCTTACTTTTCTTATATAGTAACAATATTGTTTTATTCGAGACTTGTGTACTTTGAAAGTGTTGTTAACTTACCAACTGACATTTGTACAAATAAAAACAACAAACGTATTAAAAATTATACAAATGGCTTGACTCACCTAGCCAAGAGTTGGCAAAACTTGAGCTTCTTGCTCGGATTGAGCATGCTAACTCAAGCCAGCTGGCTCACAATGTTTGCTCGAGTTAAAGTTGATCATAACGGTAGTTCAATTAGCTCGTTGAAACTTAAAAATAGTAGGACCTCCAAGTTTAGTACTTGATAACGGTTTTTTTCATGGCGGTTCAAATGACTCCTAACCTACTTCTAGAAAGTCTTTAGTGATTTAAAACTCTATACAAGGTCATAAATAAAAAATAAAAACAATCTCAAAACCTTTCTAACACTTCTCTTATGCATACGGTTTTTTTTGTGTCGTTCTTAAACTTGTTGACCAGTGCCTACTCATGATTGAGAGAATAAAAATAACATTAGATTTCTTCATATTAATGAGAATATCATGATATTATATTTCATGTACATATATCATATATGAAAATCTGAACATTAAGAATGATATATGAAACTAATCCATTTATGTTACTACACCAAAAAGCTATGTAGGTCTCCCCAGTCCCCCCTGCTATATTATTTACTTTTATATTTTAAATTACTTTTATAACTTTAAGAAGGTTATATAAAGAGAGGACAATTATCATCTTTTTTTTAGAAATGCCAAGAAAACACTTAAGATTATAAGTTTACCTTCACCTCCTCCCCTTAAAATTAATAATAATAATAATAATGAATCTTCAATAGACGTGGAAAATGACACGGGTTGAGTAATTGATCAAACTGGTAACTTTTAGTCTTTTAGTGCGGGTCGAGCAAACATCATTTTCCTATTCAGTTCTTTTATTTTATTTTCTTAGATCTATAAATAGTTAATTTCTTTATATATGATTTAAAATTATAAAATATGACAATGATATTCTAATTGTTGATATAATATGATTTAGGGTTTTATGCATTGGGTGAATTTTGAGATGTTCAACTTCTTTTCACATTAACAAATTTTTAAGCTTACTCATTTGACCAATTAGAGGCAACCTATTTTGCTATTCAAGATTAGGCTATCTTTGGTTAATATGAGGTATCCATTACATGTAAATAAATGAAAGGTTATGGATTCAAATTTTATTCCGAGCAAAAATACTTAGAGTTGAGCCAATGGATTTTTTCAGCAATGAGTTTTCTTCTAATGGGGGTTGGGGTCAGTGGCGAAGCATCATTGG
>BJCM01086534.1:0-13578 GCA_018326385.1 Flaveria bidentis
CAATTGTAGAGTCAAAAGGCAGATTGCCTTTTGACTTGTGACTATGACATGCCATAGCTCAAATCCTTATCTATTACAAAAAGGATAAAGTACATAAAGTAGAAAGTTATAAACTCAAGACCTCAATGTACAGTTACCAAAAGCATGGACCTTTTCACCAACTCATGTAAGTTGGTGACCTTACAGAGGTGCAGTGGAAAGGTGTCCAGCTTTATGGAAAAGTACATCAGATAAAACATGTATTAAAAGTCTTCGGAAGAAATCCGTTTTCATGAGTTGAAGCTTCGGAAGACTTTGTCTCTGAGGCTTCGGAAGACTTCATATTTGGCTTTGGAAGATATTGGTCTTGGCTTTGGAAGATTTTACACTTAGATTATTTTCTGTTGTATGTATAAAACTTCCTAAGCATCTTTTTTCAATGCACTTATGCAGCATGCACGATAGACATTGGATGTTTAGGTTGCATCAGCCTCTACATTAATCTTTACAAACATTATACTCATTTTAAAGATTAAAAAATACTCATTTTTATGGTATAATATTTAAAAAATTATTATCTTATGTAAAAGACTTTGGAGTTATTTTTTGTCATGGATTAGTTGTATAAGCTTTATAACATTATTAGATTCTATAGTGTTCAATATTTTCCAACCTTTTAAATTCTATGTAGAAAATAAAATATACAACTCAATAAATCTTAAAAATTTACATCCAACTTATATTAGTTAAGTTTGACATTTAAAAATATTAATATTATGGTTTTGAACTCATTTTATATGCTTGGCAAAACCAAGTTTTTCAGGTAAGCTAGTTTTATTATAAACGTATTTTGGACCAATGAGGCTAGGTGTAAACTTTTGTATATTTTAGTTACTAGAAAGTAAGAAATTTCAAGTTCTTATAAGACGTTGTGGGTGTTATAAGCTTTGTTGTGTCACTGTGGTGACGTTACACGATATTATGCATGTTTTCGAGTTATGTGGGGTTACCTTGATGTGAGGGATGGATGAGAGGAGTTCAAGGGCTGCTAGACTTGAAATGTTAAGAAGAAGACGCTCAAAATGATGGGTTGGTTTGGATTGAAGAATGAAAGAAATTATGACTTTATGAAATCAATGTGAAGCATGTGTATGTGTTATTGCTTTAGCTCAAGATAGTTGATATGGCTTTCCTTGTGGTTCAATTAGGAGCTTTAATGGGCTAGAGCCTTGGTGTTATTACGAGAAAAAGATCAATGTAAGTGAGGTGCTTTAAGTAGAGAGTGTAAAAAGAATTATAAGCGAAATGAGGAGAAAATATTTGAAGTTTGAGGGTGGTGCATGGGGGTTATGACCGAGATGGGTAAGAGGAGGTGGGTGAAACCAACTGATCTTGGTTTTATGAAATTATGGTTGGATGTTAGGAGGATTTTTGGCAGATGATAAAATAATAGAGATTTCAAAAGATTTGATGAGTTTTAATATATAGATAAAGATGGTGATTTGACCACTTAATTTTTATAAATTTTATTTAGTTTTTGTAATTTAGTTTAGTTAGTTGTATAAGCATGTTAGTAGGTTTTTATAAAAATATAACTCCTGAAGTGGTTCATGTAGTTATATGTGTGTGTATATTTGTACATGTGTGTTTATCGTGTATGTGTCTATACATACGAGATTGATCAAATGAAAACAATATTTATAATTAAAGATTATGAAAATCACGTCTACCTAATCACATAATTTATAATGTATTTATTTTTTAGTTGTTTGAAGTGTATATAACTAAACTTTAACCTTATTTTTTGATATCATAATATATTATTTAATTTAAACTACAATGAACAACAATTATGACGAAACAAGATATATATATGTAACTCATAAGTTGTACATTTGGTAATATGTTCTATTTATAACATTGTTTTTAAGGGATTTTTTCTTTATATATACTTTTGTCTTTTCTAGACCGAGAGAAATTAGAATAAATTGTATTTTATTTTTACAAGTTAGCTAGATTTTAGCATGGTAGAGTTATTGGGTATAGTGGGGTGACTTGACTAGTAAAAAAATTATGAATATTATTTTGTATATATTAATACGGTTCATTTATAATTGTCTAATATTGAGATTTTATATTTTAAGTAACAATCTTTTTATATTGGATTATTGGATTTTAATAATTCTGACTTTTATTATTGGTCGGGATTAATCACAACTCAAGAAATTTTTACAGACACTTTCAACTTTAAGTTTATTTTTCTTTATTAATCTTTTACTAACTGAGAGTTAAATCTGTTAGTTTTTTGATAATACGAGATGTTATTGTGGCCAAAACACTAAGCAGAAAAGTTGAAATCCACCATGATGTTCGTCAATTTAAAATTTTCACTCCTTAAAACCCGTCAATTTTCAACTTCTAGTTTGAACTACTTGACTCGTTGAAAGTATATTTCAGGTGACGATGTAGGCTAGACAATGAAACATGGACCTAACAGAGGCTAGGTGACACCGGAGTTCAAAAATGACTCAAAATTGAGCCCATTTCATACAAATAAATACATAATGGAGGTTAACTCGTAGTTAGAAATGATTAAAACCCAATAATTATTTTTATATTTGATTACTTGCATGTGTGCATATTCTTTTTAGAAATTTATAATTGTTGAATAGGTGCATACTTTTAATTCTAAAAATACATCGAATGAAAGTTGTGATTTTTTTTATTTTGAATTTTAACCTTACGATTTTATATAATCATTTTTTTAATTTTACGTATATTTAGTATTTCATGTAATCACGTATGAATGTTTGTTACATCATAGCTTACAGGTTCGTTTAAATACAATAATATTTTATTGGGACAAAATGGTAAAAATTGGATTTATTTGTTGTTGGGTTTATATCTAGTTTTCATCTAATCTGGTCAAGTTCATATTAGTTTGTGGCCAAAACCGATTAAATCTTTTCACAAAGTGAATCGATCCCAACTTAAACTTTTCATGTCACCATTTCTTGTTTCATGTCATATACACATGTTGCACATATAACATTAATAATTTAAGGGTGTATGTAACATTCATTTGAAATTTATAGACACTTAAACCGTCCTCTAGCCATATTCCCTTTCTAAGACCACATATACGGATGTTAACAAATATTATAATACAAAGATCCGTTATAAAAATATGAATTTGAAATATTATAAAAATCATATATTCGGAAATTTGGATTCTGTTATATGTTTAGTTCTTTAATACTATCAAAAGACGCTTCTCTCATTCGATTTTTATAGTGTCATGTAAACCGTCAGGTACGATGACAACATTAACAGCTATTTAGAAGTTTGTTTAGAGCAAACAAAGAGCTTTTCCCCTTCCAATTATTCTACCACACGACGGATATAAAATATAAAACATTAACAGCGTCCTTCTAAATAAAAGGAAAACAGTAAAGAAGAAAAAAAAATACTAAATCTAACCTCTAAAACACAGTGACCAATCCTTCCATTTGATTAACCAATCACAACACTTGTTTCCATACACACGGATCGTACCCCCCATTTGCAATCAATCCACCAATCCAACGGCTGACAACCCATCCCTCCCAAACTAAAAACCAACGACCCCTATATAAACAACAAACACCAAGCACACAAATCAAACATTCAAATCCAAACACCAAACACCACAAAAGAGAAAAGCCTGAAGAAACATGTCAGGAAGAGGCAAAGGAGGCAAGGGGCTGGGCAAAGGCGGAGCAAAGCGCCACCGGAAAGTTCTCCGAGACAACATTCAGGGGATCACGAAGCCCGCGATCCGGCGTCTGGCGAGACGTGGTGGCGTTAAGCGAATCAGTGGTCTCATCTACGAGGAGACACGAGGAGTTTTGAAGATCTTCTTGGAGAATGTTATTCGTGATGCTGTGACCTACACGGAGCATGCTCGTAGGAAAACTGTTACTGCTATGGATGTGGTTTATGCCTTGAAGCGACAGGGCAGGACTCTCTATGGCTTTGGTGGGTAGGACTTTTGGGTTTCTGGGATTTCTGCTGTCGTTTTGAATTTGTTCATATGTTTATGTAATGGGAACTCACGCTGCAATACAAGTGTTAAACTTTTGCGAATTCCATTGTTTCATTTTGTCATTTATGTTCACTTATTGATTTCTTTTTTGATCGATGAATTTATGTGTTCTTTATTAAAAGCAGTAAATTCATTTCGTTATTTATCTCATTATTATTCAAAGTTAAAACAAAAAACTTTGAATGTACGGAATGGATATTCAGTCTAAATATAAGAAGATCTATAAACAAAAGTATGAACAAAGTTAAGTTAAATGAGCGAGGGGTTAGGTTTAATGTTAAAACCATTCTAAGTTTGAGTGATTAATCAAGTTACGTTAAGTGATGGGAAATGCCAAATTATGAGTAAGTTAAATTTTGTGTATGAATTAATGTTCTAACAACTCTTAGAAATTAACAATAAGAGGGTTTTAACAAAATTTGTTTAAATCAAAATAAAAAGTCACTGGGTATAAATCAGATGATGATTTTAATTAATACAATTTGGTTTAATGCATCATAAATGAATCATACTTTCATATTAGAATTTTTTTTACCCTAGTCGATCCATCATTCTTATCTTTCATCAAAAATGCACAATGAAAAGCATAACTACCCCTTGGGTCATCCTTCGAAAAATCACCATTTTATATAACCTGTTTAATTGCAACTTATAAGCTTAATGAGAACTTGTTTAAGTGCTAATAGATTGAGATGTCTATTTGATTTCCAGAGGATTGATTGTTGATAAGTCTGTCTAAAACATGACAAAGACTATTCAAATGAATTCGGTCGCAACTTAAAGTAAGTCAAGTTTTCCAATCAAATTTACTAGTTGAATACGGTGAGTATATTTTTGTAATATGATTGAGTAAATTACAAATTTTGTCCTTTAAATATGTTTAAAATTATAGATATTGCTTTTAAACTTTGATAGTTACATTGAGTGTCATTTATTTAAAATTTTATCACGTTTTATATCTTTTCTACTAACTGAACTTTACTTTTTCAATTAGTTTTTGTGTGAATGTATTATTTTGCTTTTATCTTTAAAATACGAAATCTGTAATTTTCCTTAATTTTTTATTTTTATTTTATTTACTTTATCTTTTTTAATCACTTTTTATTTTATAAACTTATCTTAAATATTATTACTTAATTATTTTTTATACAATATAATTTATTCATAGGTTTTTTGAAATTTATTATATTTTTTGTTTTAAAAGTTAGTTATATATCTTTCTAATCATACGAGAATAAGATGGAGAGCTTACAACATTCTTTTTATGTTATAAAATTTAAACTACTAATCGATTTTGTTTTTATCATCGTTTTTTTATTACTTTTTTGGTATAAAAAATTTCAACTATTTTAAACAAATTGGCTTGCGGTTTATATTAGAAATCTATCAGAGATCGTATGATTATAGTATATGACTTTTTATATTTCACCTGGTTATAATTATTCTAAGTTGAGTTATATGTATAATTAAAAATTGATTAAAATATGAATTATTTAAGTGTTTTACTGAATAAGCTTCAATAAACTTAATCGTAAAACCAAACCAAACTCTTAGTAATTGTTTGGTTCAGTTTTATTTTAATTTTAAGTGGTTTGAATTTGATTTTCATTGATAAAAAAATTATTATTAACAGTTTAAATAAAACCATGAATAAAAGTATATCTAATAATTTTTTTGAATGATTGCTTATTTAAAAACTCCGAGGTGTTATCTCACTTGTATTTTGTGGTCAATTTTATTTCTATTTTGTTTCTTTATACACTAGATAGGTGGAATAATCATTGAAGTTTATAAAAAACCTTTGTTTTCTCTCTACCACAGTGTGTTAGTGTAAATTCCTGATTATCGACATTATTTATGAATTAACGATAGTTAAAAGAATTTATCATGGTATTCTCGTTGAATCAACAACTTCAATTGTTTATCATTTTGTTTTTGACTGTATCAAAAATGTATTTTTTATTAAAATTATTTAAAGTTTAAATCTAGAAGATAAAAATATATAATAATTTCCTTTGAACGACAAGTATAAAAACTTAATTTTTCTACTTTAATAAAATGGTAAATGAGGGTGACATGTGTTAGCACCACAATCATTTTCACTAATTTTTCCCCGACTCTATCTACTATTAAATAATTACCTTATTTACTAATAAAATTATTCTAAAACATTTTAATATATAATAAATTAAGAAAGAAAATTTTTTATTAAGGTTATTTCTAAATAAACTGAAATTTTTAAAAAGTCAATTTTTTAAAACAAAAAAAATTAAATTTGGGAGTTGTAATAATTTTTTTCTAAAATAGGATTTTTTACGGTTTGTCTTAGAATAAAATGTTTATTTTTTTAAAAAAATTTAAAAGTTGATATCACTGTTTTATTATTTATATTCAATTCTGATACATAATTTCAATCATATCATATATTAAAATATAATTTTATAATTATTAGATTATAATATTAATATTTTATTTATTAAACCCGTATAATACACGAATTTATAAAACTAGTATATATACATATTAAACTCTGTATCTAGTCTACAAAAATAATATAAGTAGACATTGGGTTTTCGCAATTTTGTTGTCTCTAATCTTCATTCGACACGCGTACATCACACGCTTTACCAAGGTAAAATCTCCATCTTCACTAACCAACCAATGAGAATACTTTATATCCACCACACGGATTACCATCCAACAGTCTTCATCTCACCACATTCCCTCCAATCCAACGGCCAATTAACCCCTCCCCAAAAACACATTCAACGACCATTATATATACACCAAACCCCAATCGCCCAACATCATCATATGCATACCCAAATAAATCCTACACACCGAACCTAAAACAATGTCAGGAAGAGGAAAAGGAGGCAAGGGGTTGGGTAAAGGAGGAGCCAAACGTCACCGGAAAGTTCTCCGAGATAACATTCAGGGGATCACGAAGCCCGCGATCCGTCGTCTCGCAAGACGTGGTGGCGTTAAGCGTATCAGCGGTTTAATCTACGAGGAGACACGAGGCGTATTGAAGATCTTCCTCGAGAACGTTATTCGTGATGCGGTTACCTACACTGAGCACGCTCGTAGGAAAACGGTTACTGCAATGGATGTTGTGTATGCTTTGAAGCGTCAGGGACGGACTCTCTATGGTTTTGGGGGTTGAGGGGTGTTAGGGTTTCTAGGGTTAGGTTGTTATCTGTGGTTGTCGTTGTTTAGAATTACGATCTGGTTAGATTGTGTAGAGATTTAAAGATATGTTTTTTGTAATTGTAGCTCGTTTGCTGCTAAAAGTTCTAATTTGAATTCATTGTTGGATTTCATTTTGCTGTCTTGTCTATTGTTGTTCATGTTCTTCCAATTTGAGTCTCGATAACACCGAATCATTGTGTTTGTTTTCTACATGGTTTTGAGTTTTGATCGTTTAATCTAATTTAGGTTCTAGTTTTAGCTTCTACAAAGATCAGCTGATTTGATTGTGACTATTATTTTTTTATGGGAAAGCTATGTTATTTCTATACTTCAACATACCCTTTTTTCCTTAGTTACATGAATTAATGGTATTGATCATTACTTAAATGGTCTAAGCGGATTCTAGTACGTCTCTAAAATTGCACAAGTCATAAGTCGTTACTGTGAGTTCTATACTAATCTTAGCCAATATCCATGGTGCTATACTAGATTTGTTTTTCCCTTTACTACATCAACTAATAGTGGCATTGACACAATCATATCTTCTGAACATAACAAAGCTACTTGCTAAAACAATTCCATGGCATTAACACAAATATTTACAATATATTCAAATGTCAAGAGTGTTGATGAAAATGAACCCGCACAACCATATGTAGCAGCATGAGGGGCGTGATCACAAAGCGACTAGGTGTGATGGCAACTACGATTTCGAAGGCGGGGCAAGGTATAGATCTGGCAGGATCACGCGTGGAGGTGTTAACCTGTTAATTTTTATGCTTGGTCTAATAATTTTTTTTACTGAATTATTAATAATACGTTCAAGCATATCTAATGTCAAGTCTAGTCTTTTTTTTTCTTATAAATTGTTAACATCATAAAAATTCAGATTATAAATTAATGAAAAAAAAATATATTAATGATCTAGCGGCTTAGATTTATACTTCTTAGCTTTTATTTCCACTAAAGATCAAAAGTTCAAAGTTAATAAACTGAGTTTTCATTCTGTGAAATTATAATATCAGCTGAAAAAACATGAGCACCCAAAACAAAATAATTTAAAAAAAAACAGCCCGCGAATCCGCCCAATTGAAGTCTACAAAGTTTCAAAAACCAACACCAAACCACCACGATTTCCCTCTTCTTCTTCTTCTTCTTCTTCTTCTTCTTCTTCTTCTTCTTCTTCTTCTTCTTCTTCTTCTTCTTCTTGTTCTTCTTCTTCATCTTCATCTTCATCCCCCAAATGCAACCGGAGAACCTCCTCCTCCTCCGCCGTAGCCCCAGCCAGTACTGCACCGTCGGATGCCCGATCATCGACGGCGCACTCGGCGGCGGCATCCCCTGCAACTCCGTGACCGAAGTCGTGTCAGAAAGCGGCTGCGGCAAAACCCAACTGTCCCTCCAACTGCTCTTCACAGCTCAGCTCCCCCACCGCCTCAAGGGCCTCAACGCCTCCTCCCTATACCTCTACACCGAGTTCCCATTCCCCCATCGCCGATTCAACCAACTCCTTCAATCTTTTCGCTCTTCTCACCCCATCCTATTCGCCTGTGATCGTGACCCTCGTGATTACATCTTTACCCGTGATTGTCACACTGCACATGACCTGCTCCACGTATTGCTTCTGTTGGAATCTCGACTTAAGAGCCCCAAGGAGAGCAGGTTGGATGTTAAGTTGATTGTTATCGACTCCATTGCGGCCTTGTTTAGAGGGGAGTTTGAAAACAGCCCTGGGGATTTGAAAAGGAGGTCGGCGTTGTTTTTCAAGATTTCGGCGGTTTTGAAGTCGCATGCTCGGCGGTTTGGGATTGCGGTTGTGGTGACGAACCAGGTGGTTGATATGATTGGTGATGGTGAGGGTGTGAGTGGTGTTCGCGTTGGGAATATGGAGGGGTTGTATACGTCTGGGAGACGGGTTTGTGCTGCTTTGGGCTTGGCTTGGGCTAATTGTATCAACTCGAGGCTGTTTTTGTCGAGGCAAGAAGTGGTCGAACGTGTAGAAAACGGTGATGGTTGTAGTGGTAGACGAGAAAGGAGGGAGCTTCATGTTGTTTTTGCTCCCCATTTGCCTTATTCATCTTGTGAGTTTGTAATCAGAAAGGAAGGTGTTTTTGGAGTTAACAGATGAATCTCATTTGCAAAGGAATTGGTTACCATGAGCAAATTGAGCAATCTTGTTACCCCTTTGTAAGTTGCATTTTTTATTTTCTTGCTCAGATCTTGCTTATTTAGTAGTGTGAAGATTAGTTCTTTTTCTCAGAGTTAAGGAGTCATCCTTGTTATCTTTGAATTTGATCTATGATAACTCGGAATCTTTGAGTTTGATCTTTGATGACTTTGCATACTCTGCTTCTCTTTGAATGTTAGATACATAATCTTTGAGCTTTACAAGTTCATTCTATCATACCAATATATTCTATGAGACTTCTATATAGAGATTACTGGCTACTTGTCTTTTGTAGGTTGTGATGCATAAGTTTTACCAAAGAAATTTAAGTTTTTTTTTGTTACAAATTTAAAATTAGAGATGTTTATGCTGCTGTGCAGATGCTTTGTGTGTGATAGTGAGAGATTGGACAGTGCGAAACTGTGACCTGAAAGCACAAACAAATACACCAGGACACCACAAGTTTACAACAGAGAGTATACTGCCCTTCTGAGAATATTGTTCAACAAGCTGCATTTATGAAGTCTACACATACATTGTTATCCGTCACATGTATATTGTATACATGGTCTAGAAGTTATCATATAATCTTGAAAACTTGAGTTCAATTTTTCAGTTACATCTGAATATTAGCTGGAGAAGTCATGAAATCCTGCTGTCATTTTCCTCAGAACTCAAACTCCTTGGCAGCCTTGTTCATTTAAACCCCTAGTATTACCTGCAACAAATAAATTAAGCTTTAAATGCCCTTTGCCATATCGTTTTTGTTCAATCTCCTATCTTCATTCTGTAAATCTCATTTTTGTTGGATGTTTTGATATGTTTAAAAAGATTAATATTGAATAGTTAGAAATAATTGACCAGCTTTTATAAAACAGGCTATAGAAGATAAAGTTTGGGTGTGCTTTAGCTGTTTGAAGTTGTTATCATTAAAATGATTGTGTTAACCAATTCTGGTTACCTTGTGAATCAACAGATAAAATTACCTAAAATGACATTTTTGTTAGATATATAGAATATGTTCGGTGAAATGAAGGTGAAAGTCTTCAAATTAACCTATTAGGTTTAAAGTAAGGTGTAAAATGGTAAATATGAAACTGATTGTTCAAATTGGAATATTTGAACAGTTCATATCAAGATAACTAAAGCAGGGAATCGGTTCCAAAATACATATCCAAACACCCCCTAACTGTGAGTCTATGACACAAATGGTTCGACACCTTTTGCTAGAGTAGGAAGTAAACTTAAAATTGGCACCTCAAGGGGCTTGTTAGAATCTGAAACCATGTTAAACTACTTGTGAGAAATTAAAAAGTTATAAATCTGTGGTTATTAACATTTACCTTTTAGCTTGCTGATGAGAGCTGGGCATACCATTTGCTCAATTGCAATACATTACAAATGGCACTGTAAACACATGCAACAAATTTTTAGCGTCATTTTAAAATTCCAAACTTTTACAAGAATTGAGTGTTTTCATGGAATAGAATAATAAGATATATCTTTAGCGATTTCAAATGATATATATAACATGGATAATAGTTTCTACACAAAACATAACAAGATTAGGTATCACATGTAGGGGTGTCAATTGTGTTGAGTTGTTAGGTTGAACCATTGAACCCAAACATGAACCATATATTCATTCGTGCTAAAGACATCATTCCTAACCCAAACACTAAAAAATTATGTAACTCAAACATGACCTGTTTAATTCATTTATCTAAACAAGTCAAACGGATTAACATGTCGTAATCAAGTTGTAAACTTGTTAGACGGGTTGGAGGGTTATAAAAAAAGGGCTAAATGATTCATAAATGGGTTGGCGGGTCGACATGTTAAGTTAACTGGGCTGCCAAATTGACCTTAGATAGGTCAAATCGAGCAGGACCCTTTTACCAAATAGGTTTGTTATGATAACACAAACCTAATTAATTTCATGGCTTGTCACATGGATTCTTCATCATTAAAGAAGTGTAGACATGAAAAGTGACTGTAAAGTAGCACCAAACTAATTCAAAAATCTCCCTCAATTCAGTGTAATATTTTTTTGGCTGTTTAGAAAGAGTATTTTGTATATCACTTGCTAATTACATAGTTTAAGGATGTAATTCCATCTATAAAACAATGATATTCATCAACAAGAATATAAGATCATGACATCATGTAGGCATGTAGCATAAGACATTCTTTAGGATCTGCAGACAACACCTTGTTTTTATGATGCTTGTTTATTCCACTAATTGCCTGATTGAAAGAGTGTTCTTTATGTTTCATTTCACAACTAGCTTGTTAGACCATCTCATTTTTATTTTAGGCACTCGATAGTTGATACTTGTATAACAAATTACAAACTACTGAATCCCACTTGAGCAACAACCTCAAAGTTTTAATATCCACACACAATACACTTGCATTAACAATACAAACCATAGAAACATGATATCAAAGAGGGCTCATCTTTATAGTTGTTAGTAACTCCAATTTAATAGTTTGACGAATCTATTGGTAATTTCGAGTCTAACAATCTTGAAGAAAATCAAATTGGATGAAGAACTTACCGAGCAAAAATATGGTTAGCATCAAAACAAGCGTGAGTCGAAATGAACAGCTTCTATGCAAGTGTACTGAAGTCTGTAGTTGCCTTTGACTTCCAGCAGCCCTTTTAAAAATCTGCAAATACATTGACTTTTAAAACACTAAACTATTCTCATAATATAAAACCAACTAAAGTGACATACTAACCTGATTAATCCAATAATTCCCATATCTTGGTCTCCAAACATAACCTTTATCCTTCGGTGTGGACTCAATATTATTCAACATCAATGGCTCCTTCTGTTCATCATCATGATCAATTGTAATCTTCAGGGTTTCAACATCAAGTGGAACCCGATTTCTTCGTGAACCAGCTTTTTTATCACATGAAGAACCATCACTAGTTCCCAATAATTCAATCGGCTCCACCTCTATAACATAATCTTTAACATCTTTACAACTTGTCATGTAATTGAATTTAGGCTTATCTTTTTCTGAAGAATATCTAGTATCAGAATTGGAATCTTTTATGCCCTTTGAGCTATCTGCACTCCCAGATAGGAACATGGCCAAATCATCACGTTCTTCTTCATCCAAATTCACCCATCGAAGAGGTTTTTGTTCATCACTGAAATATTCTTTTAATGCCGATTCAACTCCAGAAATTTGGGACGATATGGCCGAAACAAACTGTTCGTGTCTAGCTGTTCTAACATCATTGGAATTATTTTTGTAGCTGAATCTAACAGCTCTTTGAAACTCATCCAACTGAATTCAACAATTCAAGTTCAACAATTGATTAATTTTTAATTGATTAAGCTTTAATTGACTATGATCTTTAAGAGAAACCAACCTGCCATTTTGCTGTTCCCAAAGCAGTTTGAAGCTCCCTACAGAGTTCATCCAAATCAACAGATTTAACCCCTTCCCTCTTCTGTCTAACCCATGTCCTGTAAGCTGACTCCATTCTGCAAATTTCAATCAAAAACAAAATCTTCTCGTAAAAATTAATAATCTCTTGATTAAATTGAGATAACAACAAAAACCCACATAAAAACTGTAAAATAATGACACATAGAAGACAAAAAATCACACTAATACCACCAAGACACACGGTCAAACCGTAAAAGTCAATATAAAATCACACGCCCTAATTTCAACCATCACGAAAACAATTAGGTATTCGATCGAATTAAACGACACCCAGATAAGAAATCATGAAAAGGAACAAGAACCCTAAGGAAATCGAACGAAAAATTGGAAATTTGAGAAGGAAACGTACATATCTGCAGATGCTTGAACCTCCTCTGCAGCGGAGAAGAAGACGTCTTTTTGCCATAGATCAAAGGTGTTTGCTACCAACATAGTTTTGTGTATTATCTTAAAATTCGAATGGGATTTTGATAGCTTTGATTGATGTGTTTGCAGGCTGAGGGAGAAGGAGTTGTGTGATGTTATCTTTTCTCTTCGATTCCTTCTTCGCTCTTGAAGAAGCGAAGAAGAAAAGAGAGAAGAGAGAAAGCAAAGGGAGAGAAAGAGAAGACAGACAGAGATAGGTAGAGGTATAATTGTTCCTTTTCTTCACATTTATGCAACAATAATATATATATATATATAT
>BJCM01086536.1:0-21279 GCA_018326385.1 Flaveria bidentis
GATGAGTCAGAACATGCTGAGGATGTGCAGCCAGAGGATGCTCCATCATCTCCCATTCCAATAGCTCCTCTAGCATTAGAAAGACCCATCCTGTCCTGGACATACACTACAAATCCAGAAAGGTGGCATGCCATCAGAGATCATGGCATTGAGAATGTCTACACTTGGCAAGACATGTTTCAGTTGCCTCTGCATGATCTCTTTGACATGAGAAGATACTTTGATAGTTTGAAGGATCCTGACCATCTTATGAAGAAAAGATTGGTTATTATCCTGATGATGACTGTTGATATCTGAAGTCTTCAAATGTTTTGGTAGCATCAGCCTAAGGGGAGTTTGTAGAGAATATGTATAGAGGTTGAAGCAACCAAAGTCATTCTGCATGCATGCTGCACAAGTACTAAAGAAGAATGCTTCGAAAGCTTCACATATACAACAGAAATATTCTAAGTGTGAAATCTTCCAAAGCCAAGACCAATATCTTCCGAAGCCAAAGATGAAGTCTTCTGAAGCTTCAGAGGCAAAGTCTTCCGAAGCTTCACTCTTGAAGACAAATTTCTTCCGAAGACTTTTAACCACATGCTTTATCTGATGTACTTTTCCATAAAGCTGGACCCATTTCTGCTGCAACTCTGTAAATTCACCAACTTACATGAGTTGGTGAAAAAGTCCATGCTTTGGTAACTGTACATTGAGGTCTTGAGTCTCTTTCTCCTCCTCCTCAATCTCCTCAGATATCATCTTTTTTCCCTTTGTCACTCACAGACTTTTGTTTTCAAAAAAATTAATATCCGCTTGACTGAATATAAAGACTATAAACGTAATTCTAGAAATATCTAGGCTCAAGTGTAATATGACCATAATTACACGGACCATAATCACTCAAATATATAACTAATAAATTAACATAAAAAACATAACATTTCAATTCTAATAGAATAAATAGTATTGCATCCAAGTTAATATAATTTACGTAATACTATTCATTGTATTATAATAAAAACAGGACCTAAAAAGTATCACAAACAATGATAAAAGATTACAAATACAACTCACCCAAACATGTAATAAATAACAAACCTTAAATATATTATGTACCGTCATACCATAAAAATTACAATACAAGTATTATTTAAAGTTACGTTTTTCAAAATTTTCTATATTATCTTCAACAACAAGAAAAAAAACCTATATATAATTCTAACAACTGAGATTAATTAATCATTCATATAATCTTGAACCATTCTAAAGACGTTAACATTTCTCATTAAAAAAGATGAAGTACACAACTTAAATTGCTCCAAGATTGCCACGTAATCAAACACATGAAAACGACGTCGCATCGCCCCTTCTAGACTCCAACATCGTGCCCTTTGTTTCTCTTGTTCACGTACTAAACTCACCTGTGAGAAAACACAACATACAATTAGTCAATTACAAACCCATAAATTTAAATTTTATAAAAAAATATATTAAATTCAGTCTGATCAAAGATTCTTAATGTTTTTTAATTCTTTAAATCCAAAAGATGGAAGAAATTGCAGACATTGAATGCAGACCTTTCGTCTCAACATATTTTCATGTACTGTCATCATCTGAAACTTGCAGAAAACGCCTTTTTGCTTCGATTTTATTATGTTTTCTTGTGATTTTCCATCATTTTCTTGGTGGGGTCTTGTATTATTTATTCAATTTGTGCTCAAATCTTGATTTTGACACAATTTCATGTTAATCATATCTTTATCTCGGAGAAATAAACTTATTTTCTTCATATTTTCGATCGAGAATTAATAGTATTTTCTTGAGCTTATAATCACTCCCACTACTTGTTAACACATTATTTACAGTCTTTTGGTTTCAAGATTCAGTGGGTGGGTTCTTGCTTACTGTTGTTGCTAAATGTGGGTCGTTTGGTTGATAATATTATCATTTGTTCTTTCAGGGTTTATCTGATTTTTGATTATTATTATTGCAGATTTAGGGGTAATACTGTAATTTCACAGGATGGCCGGAGGTGGTGGTGGTGGAGCAAAAGCCGATGAACCGCCGCCACACCCACCTAAAGATCAGCTTCCAAATGTTTCTTATTGTATTACAAGTCCACCACCATGGCGTTAGTTTCTTTTTTCTATTTATTATTATTATTAATTTTTTTAATTTTGTTTTTATTTAAAGTATGTTGTGATTTGATTCATGGGTCTTGTGAAAAAAGGTGTTTTTAGGATTCTTTATATGGTTATGAGGATGTTGGTTTTAGGGCACATGGTGTTTGAATATATAAAGTTGCATGCTTGAGCATTTATTCATTCCGATTCTTGCAATCTTTATGCAGTTTGTTAAATAATTCAGTGGTTCACATTGGTTTTTTTAATTGATTCTTATATTACTTGTGTTTGGTATCTTCTGATTCATATGGATTTATCAATTATGCATAATGTTCTCTCTTTAAGAAAAATAAATTTTGGAACCTGAAATTGGTGCTTCTAAGATTCAGTTGTTGGAGTCAGTTTGGGTGGCAATTACTTAAATCTTGTTTATGGAGTTTCCATTGTTATATGTGTCTTTCTATTAGACAATATTATTAGGGTTTGATTAGGTTTTTATGGTTACTTGTTTATCTTATTATTATTGATTTTTTTAGACAATATTATTAGGGTTACTAGTATGAGCTCACGGGTCCAGTTAGGTTTTAGGGTTTGCATTATTCTATATATATTGTAATCAAACCTATCAATAATATTCAATTCAGTTTTTTACCATCTTACATGGTATCAGAGCCTTAGGGTTTTGTGCCCCACCACAAAAACATACAAATCCTAGCCGTCACCATCAATTTCAAACTAGACAGGGCGGTGTGCCGCCAACGCTGCTGCCCTGTCCCACCTTCGTCTTCTGTTTCGGTTCTTATTTATTTTCTAGTTTATGTTTAATAAACCTCGTTATCGGTTGAGGATTCAAACCTATTACTCATATCCATTCTCTTGGTTTTGTTTCTGGATTATGGCTTCTAATTTGTAGCGGTCACCATGTTTTTTTTCTTTTTATTTTTCTGTTTATCGGAGTTTTAGCCGCATCAAGGACCACGGTCCACGGCCACCGATCTTAAACTACGGTTTGATTAAATATTTCTATTATTTTTAGATCTACGGAAGAGACCGCCATCTGACCACGGTCACCGGTCTTGCTTTCTTTCTTTTTTATATCTACTTATGTCATCTCTTAATCTATGGATCCACGAGAGTGCCGCTTGCTAGCCTTGAGACATCGCCAATGACTACGGTCGCCAGGTCTCAACCTTTTATTCCACGAATAAAAAACCATGATGTATCAAACAAATAATGGATTGTACAATCAACCAAAATATGGATGACAACATCAAACACAATATTGTTTGTTTGTAATAGTTTGGATGGTCAAGTCGATCGAAGCATGTTTATTTTATTATTGTTGTATGTTTTTTTGTTTACCAGTCCTAACGTCAAGTTATTTACGCTACGACTGCAGGGGAGTATTAGACAATATTATTAGGGTTACTAGTATGAGCCCACGGGCCCAGTTAGGTTTTAGGGTTTGCATTATATTCTATATATATTGTAACCAAACCTATTAATAATATTCAATTCAGTCATTTACCATCGTACACTTTCTTCTCTAATGTTATATTGGTTTTATATATGAAGTTTTTTGATATGCATGTTTAGATTGATAAATGCTACTTAAAGGAATTATAATAGGATAATTATAGGGAGCCGATCCAAGAATTTGAAAACTCTTATTTTGATCATTCGTGTAAGGACTAGAAAAGGGCCCAACGTAAATTGGGGGGAGTTACGGACTTACAGGCCCATAAGTAATGAACAAACATGTCTCAATAGGCTGAAGTTTTGACAAACAGTCGTAAACTGTATGCGTTGAATCCAGAAGAGCAACCCAATTCTGATCGGCCCAAGAGGAACACTAGAGCTCCGGCCCGTCTTTTGGAGTAGAGAACAAGTGTCATGTAGTTGCATGCATTATTTTAGGATATTATTAGTCATGATTCCATGTTGCATGCATGTTCACATCATGGTAGGTTAATCCACGTTTACTTTCTAGAGTTAGTGGCTGAGAATAAAGAGCATGTAGGATTTGCATATTTAAGTTTCTTGTTTTGGAGTTCATGAATATCAGAAAATTTGCCCCAAATATTGTCTTCTTTCTCTCTTTTTGTTTTCTTGGAGTCTTGTCCGCTCTAAGGACATATCACGATAAATAGTTTGATTAAAGCTAGGAGTAGTCAAGTAATATTTATCTCAATAATCATGTGTGTAAATAGTGTTTTACATTTTGTTTTTCAATTAAATCAATTGAATTTTGCTTTCTTTCTTTGCAGCTGAGGCCATACTACTTGGTTTTCAACACTATATTGTGATGCTTGGTACAACTGTAATCATTCCCACAGCTTTAGTTCCTCAAATGGGAGGTGGCAATGTAAGATATCCAAATATAGTTTGGTAAATCAAATAAAATGAATCTTTTTAATTAATTAATTTATTTAACTTTTTATGATCTTGTTAGGAGGAGAAAGCTAAAGTTATCCAAACTCTACTTTTTGTTGCTGGTTTGAACACATTGCTACAAACTCTTTTTGGAACGAGATTGCCAGCTGTGATTGGGGGTTCATATACTTTTGTTGCTCCCACAATCTCAATTATATTATCGGGTCGATGGAGCGATCCAGATCCTGTTATGGTTTGTGAACTCAGCGGCTTTTTTTGTCTGAGTATTTCGAATCTTTAAAAGATTCGAAAAGATATTCTAAAAGAATCTTGAAAATGATGGATGTCTAGATATATAAAGAATTAATACTTTTTATGCGTCACCTGTTCAGAAATTCAAGAAAACAATGCGCGCAATCCAGGGTGCTATGATCATTGCGTCAACGCTTCAAATTGTTCTAGGTTTCAGCGGCCTCTGGAGAAATATTGCTAGGTTGGCTTATGGACTTATGGTTCTAAAAACTAACATTGTAACACTTCAAAACTAATTGATATGGTTTAGCACTTCTTTGTTTTTTCCCTTCTAAATCCTTTCAAAATCACCAATATATCTGTTTGATCTTTAAATTTTGTGCCTTTATGTTTTCTCTGTAATCACATTTAATCTTGATCGTCATGATAGGTTTTTGAGTCCACTTTCAGCTGTTCCATTGGTCAGTCTTGCGGGTTTTGGGCTGTATGAATTTGGATTCCCAGGGGTGAGAAACATTCTGAGAACAAAATCGTCGAAAGTGTTCTTTCAAGGTTGCTTGTATGGCTATAATTTTTCTTTGTTTTTCAGGTTGTCAGATGTGTTGAAATTGGGCTGCCACAGCTCATATTTCTAATTATTATCTCCCAGGTAACCTTGATTCACAATTATCTAGCACAAGAATTAGTAGGTTGATTTGGGTTATGCTTTATCTTTAACGGGTCGAACTAGTAAAATTATAAAAGAAGCTGCTAAAATGAAAATGAATTCAACTGGTCAAAAGTCAAAACACACCCAAGATTTTATCTTATTTTGACTGTTCAAACGTGTCGAAAGAACCCAAACCTTTTTTATTCATCTCTTAAGGCTTCAAACAAATAAATAAAATAGTTAGCTAAAATTGAAGTGGGTCCAATGGGTCAAAGGACCCAAACTGTAATTTTAATGCACAAAACCTCATTAGTTACTCTTTAGTATTGATTTGTATATTAAATTATTAGAAATAACGATTTTTGTAACTACACTAGCAACTTAAATTGTCTACAAAATGTTCCCAGTGTTTCGGGTCAAACTGACCTGTTCCGAAAACTATTTGACCAACCCGTTACCTAACCTGCACAGTTTTCTACCTCTCAGCTCTTCTAATAATATGGTTTGCTTGGTTATGTGCAGTATCTATCCCATTTCATACATTCAGGGAAAAATATCTTTGACCGATTTGCTGTTTTGATTTCGGTGGCAATTATTTGGATTTATGCTCACATACTTACAGTTGGTGGGGCCTACAACCATGCAGCACCAAAGACCCAAACAAGCTGTCGGACTGATCGTGCTGGACTAGTTGATGCTGCTCCCTGGTTAGCTCAACACTTTTTATCTCAAAATGGGTTGGATTGGGTTGACCCAAAGCACCTTTTGTCACAAAAGAAATTCGGTTCTTTTAGAAACAATTAATGATAAATAGATTACGAATATTATATTGTTTCAACAATAATATATCTTTTTAATTAATTGATTTAGATTTTATGCATTAAAACACACAATGGGCAATATTTTACCCGTTCAATCTTTTAACACGTTTACTTTTTAGCCTACCTTTATCCGTTGACCCTTCAGAGATAAAACATGACCTAAATGACTCATTCATTTAGTGTATTGCATATAGTTAAAGGTGATCACTTTGTCATTTGTAATTTAAAGTCCGCATTTTTATCATTTTAGGATAAGAATTCCTTATCCCTTCCAATGGGGTGCACCTTCATTCGATGCTGGTGAAGCGTTCGCTATGATGATGGCTGCTTTTGTTACTCTTATAGAGGTTTGCTTTTATTTTTATTTATTTTTATTTAAGAAAAAAAGGTCATCCCTTTATAACTAATATTAAGTACATAAATCACATCCCAGTTTTTGTTTTTTTTCTACATTCTAAACCTAATTATCTTCCACATGTTCTAATTGCATCATCAGTCAACTGGCGGGTTCATTACGATTTCGAGGTATGCAAGTGCTACTCACATGCCTCCATCTATACTAAGCCGCGGTATTGGTTGGCAGGTAAATAACCCTTTTTTTATTTTTATGTTAATTTATGTCATTTAACGATTGAGATATAATTTTCTTAATATTTAAGAAAAAATAGTAAGAATTCGGTTATCATAACATCAAAGGCAAATCAAGAAGTGTTAAAAGTTTATTCTAGGAGGGCCAAAAGTAAAAGTGGCTAGGAAGTTGTTACCGGAGAGAGAATAGTATAAATAATAGGGAATAATAGTATAAAAAGGGTACAGTTGATGCTCCTCGTTACATGAAATGCAATATTCAAATTTAAATTTACTTACCTATTTAGCAGTAGTTTGACTTTACTTTTTCTGTTCCTAAATTGAACCAAATTGACTGGTCTATTTAATTCTCTTAATTGCTAGGGAGTTGGCATTTTGTTGTCTGGTGTGTTCGGAACCGTGAATGGATCTTCGGTATCTATGTAAGTTATATTGGCAGCCTCAACTATTTCGGTTTTTGTCGTTTTATCTTACATGACCTTATTTCCTGATGTTTTTTCAGCGAGAATGCTGGTCTTTTGGCACTGACCCGTGTGGGAAGTCGAAGAGTAGTACAAATATCAGCTGGTTTCATGATTTTCTTTTCGATTCTTGGTAAGTTTCTATCTGTTCTCTTATTAACCTGTCAATAATGTGGATTTTAGGTGGCAAATGAGCTGGTCAGATAAACACGAGTTCTGGTCAAAACTGGTATTCTAATTTTTAATACAGGCCTCCTTGACCCACAATTCCTTTTGTCCATGTTTACATTTTTCTAAGGAACTAGTTTATTAAATAATTTAAATATGACTGGATAAACTAACTTTGGGAAAAAAACTAAAAATACACTTTGGTGCAACTTCTGACTTGTTTTCTATGGTACCCAATAATTTTATTTCATTTTACCCGTTTGACCTGTTAGTGATAAGACGTAACCCAATTGACCAGTTAACCAAATGGATTCTTCTATGGTCAAAATGGATAACTTTTAGTACGGGTTGGGTTAAACTTTAATATTGTTTGTCTTCTTTATATAAATTGTTGATTCAACAAATATGATTACCATCAAAATCACACTTGGGCAATATTTCGACCTTATTTTAGATAGGTTTTCTGATTTTACCCATACAACCCGTTACATATAAAGCACAACCCATTTGACCCCTTAGCTATATGGCTCACATGGATGCAGATGACATTTGACACATTACAAGATGTATCTAGAAAAGCCTATCAGTTTTGTGTTGGGATTCATAGTATTATTTCAAACATATTAAATGGTTGTATGCAGGGAAATTTGGAGCAATATTTGCATCGATTCCGGCACCCATTGTTGCTGCTTTATATTGCCTTTTCTTTGCATATGTTGGTAAGTTTAAAGATGCTCAAAACCATTGAATATGTTCAAATCAGGCCCACAATCAAACTTCAATAACTATTAAGGAACCCGGGAAATCAAATTCAAATGCCATTTAATTATTATTTAATTGTTGTATTATTTAATTATTATTTAATTGTTGTATATTAAAAGTATCGACCATTACTGCATCTCTCTGATTCTCTATATGGTATCAGAGTGGATACCTCTTCACAGAGACGATCCCCACCTCTAATTTTTCCTTTTCCTATTACAACCCACCATCGCCACCATGACCGGATCTACCAACAACCCTCCACAACCTGTCGTGAAAATTTTTTCAGGTATTCACGACACCTTTCCTATGGATGTTTGACATGGGTGCATATGATCATATTGCATCTAACCAGATTTCATTGCACACCCTTTCCGAGTATGGAGGACCCGATGAGATTGTTCTCGGAGACGGTAAACATCTTCATATTTCTAACGTTTGGGGCCCGGTACAACTTTCAAATGATGGCTATTCGTATTATGTCATTTTTGTCGATTTCTATTCTAAACACATGTGGTTGTATCCAATGAAACGCAAGTCGGATGTATCGATTTTTTTTCTTCAATTTAAATCCTTGGTGGAAAAATTCTACAAAACTCCACTAATCTCATTATTCACTGACAATGGTGGAGAGTATGTTAGTCTCGCTCCTTATCTTTGCTCCCAAGGCATTCCCTACTTCAAAACTCTGCCTCACACACCGGAGCAAAATGGCATCGCCAAACGACGACATAGACATGTTGTTGAAACTAGCCTATCCCTATTTCACTTTGCTAACCTGCCAATTCGCTTTTGGTCTCATGCATTCCAAACAGCTGTATACCTCATAAACCGCCTTCCCACATCCATTCTTGACTCAAAATCTCCATATGATCGCTTACATGGCACTCCACCTCATTATTCCAAACTCAAACCTTTTGGTTGCCTTTGTTACTCGTGGTTGCACCCGTGCAAGTCGTCCAAATTACAACCCATTCTTCCCCATGTCTTTTCTTTGGTTACTCTTCTTCAAGGTCTGCTTATAAATGCCTTGACATCAAAACCCAACGTCTTTACCATTCCCGACATGTTCAGTTTTTTGAAAACATTTTTCCTTTTAAACAAAACCTCAACATAGTCTCACCATTTCCTATTGTTGACTCTTTTCTCCATTTAGAATCATTCTTTACACCTCCTACACCTGCTACCCTTGTGTCCCCCTCTTAATGCCCCACCTACCCAACACATTCCTCATACCCCACTTTTGCATTACTTCCACGTTCCCTTTTTTGCAACCACAAGTCTCCATGCAACAATCTCCCATGCACCATCCTTCCATGTCTAACAAACCTTCCCTACACCCACCCATACCCCAATCTCCTATACCCACATCTAATCCACTCCCTCCACCAAATTCAACACCTATTTCACCCCACTCCATGTCCTCACCCACTAAATCTCACTCTCCACCTTCTGCTTCAATCCCCTCTCCCCACATCACTACTCCTAGCTCGTCACCAATCCAACCCCGAACTCGAAAACCAAACCCTAGATATTTCAACAGTCACTTCATAAACTCCACAACTCTACACCCCATCCCTCCATCTCTTGAGCCTCACACTCACTTGCAAGCCTTCAAAGATCTTGCATGGAGAAGTGCCATGGACCTTGAATATAATGCATTGCTCTAAAATCACATTTGGGACTTGTTCCCTACACGTCTCAAAATCCGATAGGTTGTAAGTGGGTTTCTGTATCAAACGGAACCCAGTTGGCTCCATTGTCAAGTACAAAGCCCGCCATGTCGCCATATGGCAAGGACTACCTTGACACCTTTAGTCCTGTTACAAAACCCCTCACCATCCGCACCATTCTTTCTATTGCCTTGTCAAATGATCGGCCATTGCACCAACTTGATGTTAACAATGCCTTCTTGCATGGCACTCTTCATGAAGAAGTGTTCATGCACCAACCTCCAGGTTATGCAACACCCAATTTTCGAATCATGTTTGCAAACTTCATGAGTCTCTCTATGGTCTCAAGCAAGCTCCCCGTGCTTGGTACACTGAGCTTGCAATTTTTCTTCTCAATTTTGGTTTCAAGAAATCCCTTGTCGATGCTTCTCTATTCATATATCAACACAACGAAGCCACTTGCTACTTCATGGTCTATGTTGATAACATCGTGCTCACCGGCAACACCCGCTCCTTTATTGATAAATTTATCTCTGTACTCGGCTCAAAGTTCTTCATCAAAGATCTTGGTCCTCTCCACTATTTCCTAGGCATTGAAGTCATCCTAACTATAAATGGTCTATTCCTTTCTCAACATCGACACATTCAAGACATCCTTGCTCAATTTCACATGGATGGGGCGAATGAGGTCTCCACCCCATATCTCAAACTCGTTGGTTCCTTGAAGTATCCTACGTTTACTCATCCAGATATCTCATTTGCCATCAACAAATTATCTCAGTTTATGCACAATCCCAAACAAACTCACTGGCAGGCTCTCAAACGTGTTTTACGGTACCTCAAAGGTACTATTCACTTCGGTCTTTTTCTTCATTGCCACTCTCCTCTGACACTATCCGTGTTTTCTGACTCTGATTGGGGTGGTGTTAATGATTCTGGTTGATGACAAGGGCTTACTTATTGTACCTTAGGTCAAACATTATTTCATGGAAATCTACATGGCAAAAAGAGGTTTCACGATCATCCACAGAAGCTGATTACAAAGCCCTTGCCAATGTTGTTGCTAAACTGTCTTGGGTTCAAAACTTGTTACACGAATTGGGAATTAAAATTAAGCATCCTCCAACTTTGTTTTGTGACAATACCGGTGCCACTTATCTAAGTGCCAATCCAGCTTATCATTCTCGAATGAAACAAGTTGCTCTAGACTACCACTTTGTTCGAGAACAAGTCTCTGCAGGCCGTCTTCATGTTCGTCACATAAACTCAAAGGATCAACTTGCTGACATGTTAACCAAACCACTCTCACGGGCACCATATCTTCATATTCGCTCCAAGATCGGAGTCTCCAACGTAGCCTCCATCTTGCGGGGGTGTATTAAGGAACTCGGGAAACCAAATTCAAATGCCATTTAATTATTATTTAATTGTATTATCTAGTGCTTGGTAAAAGCTGTTGTAACCATCTCGTTTTAAACTCCTGTTTAGTCTCCTAGTCTTTAGCTCCAATCTTGTATATTATGAAGTTATGATTAATGAGAAGTATCAACCATTACTGCATCTCTCTGATTCTTTATAATAACAGGATACAATCCTTTTTGCAGCAACCAAACTACATTTCTTTATTAATAAACAATCAAAGAACGTGTGGAATACATTAACTTTAACCCTTATTTATTCTAGACAAAACCTTAACCTACTCTAACTTAAATACCTAATTTCTAGGCATTCAAATAAGTAGATAAACTAGCAAAGCAATTGAAAACTAAGTTGATAACTTTAAACATTCAAACTAAATATAAATACTAATTAATATAACCTAAGACTCTTAATCAAACAAAAATACTTCCTAAGACTCCTTCAAAATAGGGTTGCCATAATCCTCAACATAATCAACTTTCAACTTTCTTTCAATTTAACCTTTTAACTTTTTTGATTTTTCACATACGAACTAATTAGGATTAGCATCCAACATTCCCCCTTAATTCTAATTAGATCAAGCTTCTCTTGCTTTCTTATAATCATTCTTGCTTCTTGCTCGTTCTTGATTCTTGCTTTTTTCCTTTCTTGACTTGCTTTCTTTTTCTTTCTTTCTTCCTTAGTTTCTTTCTCACTTTCTATACTTTCTTTCTAGCTTTCTTTCTTTCTTTCTTTCTTACTTTCTTTCTTTCTTTCTTTCTTTCTTACTTTCTTTCTTTCTTTCTTTCTTTCTTACTTTCTTTCTTTTTTTCTTTTTGCTTGCTTTCTTACTTTCTTCTTGCTTTCTTTCTTACTTACTTTCTTTCTTCTTGCTTTCTTTCTTACTTTTTTTTTCTTTCTTTCTTTCTTGCATTCACATAGATTTGTTAGGTGTAGACTTTGGGTGAATTAATTTGGAGCAGTTGGGTTCGGCCGAAGCAAGTTCTAATTAGGCCCAGTTTAGTTACATTATTAACTATAGGGATTAACCCTAATTGTAGTCTATATACATCTCATTATACTTGTGATCTTTATCTCTTAATAAGAGAAAACCCTAGTTGGCCCAAGAGAACGTAGATTGCACACCACGACCAAAACTCTAAATCTCTCGTGCCTCTGTTATTGTTTATTGCTCTCTATTTGCATGTTCGTGCTTCTGACGAAACACGCTAGGGTTTCTGCGCTGTTTTTTGTTACCAATGGAACTAAGTTTCTTTGCCGCCGCCTTGCTTTTGTTGAATTAGGGTTTTCTGCCGTCGTCTAGGTCGTTTGATTGTCTGTTGTGTTCAAAACTCAGGTGCATTATCAAGCTTGTTTGCTTTTGGTTTTTTGGATCTGTTCTCGTAGAATATTGGTCAAAGAACAACACTCAAGTTTAGACAGTCGGTCACTGTTGTGTTTGTTATTATTCTCAATTTCGACTCGACTGTTATGTGGTTTGGAATAATAGTTGAGGATGGGAAAACAAGAATAGAGAAATTCGATGGTCATGATTTCGGATGGTGGAAGGTGCAAGTCGAGGATTTGCTGGTTCAGAAGGATTTGGAAGCCACTTTGTTTGGAAAGAAGCCGGATAAGACTTCATATGCTCATTGAGCTACTCTTGACAGAAAAGTTGTTTCAGTTATCAGACTCTCGTCAAAGAATGTTGCTTTCAATATTTTAAAGAAGAAGACAGCTAAATACATTATGGATGCGTTGTCAAACATGTACGAGAAACCATCTGCTGCAAATAAATTCTTTTTGATTAGAGAGCTAGTAAACATGAGACTGAAAGGAGGATCTGTTAAAACTCATATCAACAACTTCAACACTGTCATCTCTCGATTAGTGTCAGTTGATATAAAATTCGATGATGAGGTTCATGCATTGTTGCTTTTATCTTCTTTACCAAAAAGTTGTTCAAGGACTGTCACTGCAATTATTAGTTCATCTGGAACCACTAAACTTACTATCGATGCAGTTCAGGATCTGATTTTGGGGGAGGATATTAGAAGAAGAGCTTGAGGAGAATCATTGAGCGCTTTACTAAGCGTTTGAGAGGAAGAAAGAAAGAAAGGGGTACTAGTAGAGGAAGATCAAAATCCAGAAAGAATGGGCCAGTTAAAGCCAAAGGAAGACATCAGTGTTGGGACTGTAAAGAAACCGGGCATTTCAGAAATCAATGCCCAAACCCTTCTACCTCAAAAGAGAAGAAGGAAGTTAAGTGTTTCCGATTCCAATACTCTTATCTGCTGTGTGGAAAACTCAACTAAGTCATGGATCTTAAATTCTGGTCCATCTTTTCATGCTACCTCTAGCACGAAGTTGATGAAAAATCTACGAATATGCAACTTTGGTAAAGTTCGTATGGCAAACAACCACACTCTTAGTGTCATAGGATGGGGAGATATTGAGTTGAAAACTTCGTTGGGTACCGTGTGGACCGTAAAAGGATGTTCAGGTCATCCTTAGCCTGAAAAGAAGTTGATCTTTATCGGGCAGTTGGATGATCAGGGATACAATGTGATGTTTGGTGGGGGACAATGGAAGGTAGTAAAGGTGAATCTTGTAATCATTAGAGGTAAAAAGAGGGGTACTTTTTACATGGCTGAAGCTCTTGTGGATGGAGTAAACTCGATGACTAGTGGATCGAGTCAATCTAGTCTGTGGCACCAACAATTCGGTCACATGAGTGAAATGGAATGAAGATGCTCGTTGCAGAGGTAAGCTTCCAGAACTCAAAAAGGCTAAATCTGAATTTTGTGCACCCTGTGTCTTTAGGAAAAAGAAGAAAGCATCTTTTGTGAAGACGGGAAAGACACCAAAAGCTCAGAAATTGGAGCTTGTTCACACTGATGTATTCAAACCAATCTCGGTTTCATCTCTGGGATAAGCTCATTACTGTCACCTTTATAGACAATTCAACACACAAGGCTTGGGTATATTTTCTTAAAAATAAATCCGATGTCGTTCATACTTTTAAAAAATGAAAAACCGTTAGTTGAATTGGAAACTGATTTGAAGGTAAAATGTTTGAAGTCAGACTACGGAGTAGAGTACATCAACGTTGAGTTTTTTTATTATTGCGCTGAACACGGTATTCGGGTGATAAAGACGGTCCCAGGCACTACTCAACGAAATGGAGTGACGGAAAGAATGAACACAACGTTAAAAGAGAGAGCCAGAAGTATGAGACTTAATTACACGTTTTCAAAGATGTTCTGGGCTGATGCAGTCAACACTACTACTTATTTAATCAATCGGGGATTGTCAGTACCGTTGGGATTTAAGATACCAGAAGAAGAATAGAGAGGGGAAGTAGTTATATACGAGCATTTGAAAGTTTTTGGTTGCAATGCCTATGATCTAGTGGAAGACGTCTTCAAACTTGATGCTAAAGCTAAGAAGTACACCTTCATTGGATATGGGTCGGATACTATGGGCTACAGGCTTTGGGATTTTGAAAGCAGAAAGATACTTAGAAGCAAGCTGCTACATTCAATGAGGTTGAGTTGTATAATACAAAATTACAACAAACTCACAACTTTAGAAAGGGCATGTTGAATTCGAAATTGATGCAAATAAACAAACACAACCTAGACACTGAATGAAACACTGAAACTGATGTTTCTGAGTTTGAAGATGACGGTATGGGTGGAGATGAAGAAGCAGTGAAAGCTTTTGATAGTGGGAGTTCAGAGTCTAATGATTAACAGTCCTCGCAGGATCCTGACTAGTCTCAAAATTGGGTCAACCAGAGTCTCCAAACAACCAAAGAGGTATAGTCCTTCAGTCAACTATCTTCTATTAATTGAAAATGGTGAACAAGGAAGTTTTTCTGAAGCTGTTAAGATAAAATATTAGCTTTAGTGGGAGCATGCGATGAAAGATGAGATGAGTTCTTTGATGAAAAATAAAGCATGGGTACTAATCAAGCTTCCGCCAGATAAAAGAGCTATACATAATACATGGGTCTTCAAGGTCAAGGAAGGACATGATGGGTCTACACAGTACAAAGCTCGCTTAGTAGTCAAGAGTTTTCAACAAAAGAAGGGGGTTGATTACAATGAGATCTTCTCGCCAGTTGTGAAAATGGCAACCATCATATTGGTTCCGAGTCTGGTAGCTGCAGAGGGCTTGCATCTAGAACAATTAGTCAATTAGATGTTAAGAGCATTCACAATAGGTTCTCTATTTTTATGTGAGTATATGCCCTATATTTTGGGGGATGGTTAGTGGTTGTGAGTGAAGGAGGGGTAATATTTATGGGGATTGTACCATGATTCCCCATATTGTACCTTGATTCCCCAGATTGTACCTTGATTCCCCTTTGGGGAAATATAGGGAATCACGGTACAACCTCCATAATTTTTTTAATATTTTTAAAAGTGGTTGTGAGCTGAGGAGAGAGAAACTGTAATGAGAAAGATATTAAAAAGTATTATTTAATCGAAAGATATAGTAAAAAGGTAGTGTTTTTAGTGTAAATATGAGGATGGGGTTGGGGAAGCTAGTGTGAATGCTCTAAGACATCCTTTCTACATGGTGATTTTGACGAAGAAATTTATATGACACAACCTGAAGGGTTTTAGGTTGTCGGAAAGAAAACTAGGTCTGTAAACTGCAAAAGAGCTTGTATGGTATAAAACAGGCACCCAGGCAGTGATACTTGAAGTTTGATAACTTCATGGAAAGGTCGGTGTACAAGAAATATCAACTGGATTATTGCTCTCTACTCTATGTAGATGATATGTTGATTGCGGGGTCAGATATGAAAGAGATCAACAAGTTAAAGAAAGAAATGTCCAAAGAATTTGAGATGAAAGACTTGGGTCCAGCCAAACAGATTCTCAGGATGAGCATTATCAGAAATAAAAAGGATGGATCTTTAATACTATCCCAAGAAAAATACATAGGGAAAGTGTTAGAAAGGTTCAAGATGAATAATGAAAATACAAGGTCTAGAAACACATCATTGGGAAGTCACTTCAAGCTCACTAAAGATCAGTCTCCTAAATCTGAAAAAGAAAGAACAGAGATGGCTAAAATCCCATACGCATTTACAGCTAGCATTCTTATGTATGCCATGGTCTGTACTCGACCAGATATTGCTAACGCAAGGGAATGTCTGAGTGAGCAATTAAAAGTAAACCCAAGGGAATGTTTCACCTCAAATTCCCTTGGTTGTGAGATTTCAAAATCCTTCCACCTAGAGAGGGAATTTGAAATCCCACAACCAAAAGAATTTGAGGTGAAACATTCCGTTCGATTTTACATTTCATTATCCATTCAAACATAATTTACTTGAAAATTATACTAGTTTCTCAATTCTATTTCATTCTATTTCATTTCATTCCTTCCAACCAAACGCCCCCTAAAATACTTTTTAAGACTCCTTCAAAATAGGGCTGCCATAATCCTCAAAATAATCAACTTTCAACTTTCTTGATTTTTCACATACGAACTAATTAGGATTAACTTCCAACAGATTATTTATTGTTTCTTTTGACAAATCTATGTTTAAAAAAATATAACTTTGATCTCCTGCTATGTTTGTGCAGGGTCGGGTGGTCTGAGCTACCTACAATTCTGCAACCTCAACAGTTTCAGAACAAAATTCATTCTAGGATTTTCGTTCTTTATGGGCTTGTCTGTGCCCCAATATTTTAATGAGTACGAAGCTATTAACGGTCACGGTCCTGTCCACACTTCTGCAAGATGGGTATGCAGAATAAACTTTCATTTCTAGAATCTTACTAAACCTATCTGATTTTTCTGTTTTTTCATATGTTCTTGATGCATGGTTGACTTTTGAGGTTAACATATTGACTTTGAAGTTCTAAATGATTATGTTTAAGCTTGTTTAGGAATTCAAATGGTAGAAGGTTTGTCCTTCTAAAGTCAAATTTCAGCTGATTTTTACATGTTCTTAAGGCATGGTTGACTTTTTGAGGCCTAACATATTGATTTTGAACTTAAACATTGACCAGCTCTTTTCAATCATAAAAAAACTATTAAACAGCTGATTTTAAGATATAGCTACGGCTACAGATAGAAAAATATTGATGTTTAAGTTTGTAACAAACTCATAGTAATCAGGAATACAAAATGTGTGAAAAGTTTGACCTTCAAAAGTCAGATTGCAGCTAAATTTATATGTTTATGAGATACTGTTGATCTTTAAGGTCTAACATATTGATTTTAAAGTTCAAATTGAGAGGGTTTTTTTATTGGAAGAAAATGTTTGATAAACAGATTTGTATTTATAACTACAGAAGCAAATAGAAAGATGTTGATGTTTCTAAGTTGAGTAACAAACTCGAAACTAAAACGTTATTGGACCTTCAAAGAGTCAAAATTGGACCTTTTTAACCTTAACTGATGCACCTTTTTATGTGAGTTTGTAGTTCAACAACATGGTGAATGTTCCTTTCTCTTCTGAACCATTTGTGGCTGGCATTTTGGCTTACTTTTTGGACAACACAATACACAAAAAAGACAGTTTGATAAGGAAAGACCGCGGCAAACATTGGTGGGACAAATATCAGTCCTTCAAAACCGAACCAAGAAGTGAAGAATTCTACTCATTGCCCTTCAATCTCAACAAATACTTCCCATCTGTGTGAAACTAAAAAGTCAAACATATCTTCTCAAAAAGGTACTGCATTGATGTTCTTTTTTAGTTATAAAACAGAACTAATTATAAGCTAAAATTAGTACAAGTTTCATCCAATCCGTGAATGAATCTTAGAAGCATTTGTTAATTACTTTTATTTTTGTGTTACTGTAAATTTGACCGGTAATATAGTGAAGTTAAAGGAAAATGATTGTTTTTGTTGTTTTTTAGCAGAATTATTGATTTGATTCGTCATTCTTGTTAATGTTGTCAGAGGTGCCAAAGGTGCATGCCTAGGCGCAATGCAGTGCAACAATTACGTATTGTGTTCATCAAGGCGCGTACATAATAATTTGAAAAAAGAAGCTGAAATCTGCAAGATACATGTTTGAACACCCACCTAGTCCAAACAAACAAAGCTATATTCTAAATAATCCCAAAACAACCTTAACTAGTCTAAAACAGTTGGTATATGTACACCATGTCTTGTTTGTCTTGGAACCTCGCCTTTTAAGCGTCTTGCGTCTAGGCGACAAACTCACCATTTGTGCCTTGCAGGGCCGGCCAAGGGTGTGAGAGGTGACTGCCCATGGCCCAATCTTCGAGGGGCCTAAAATTTTAAAAAAGTTTATATTATGTATTAAAAAAATCTTTATAATATTAATTCATTACACATTTTACTCAAATATGATTTTAGTTAAATCATTTAACATATTTAATTAGCTCATCACGCACAAAACAATATTAAACCCATTAAAAAAAACTGTAAAAGAATTCTTTTTGTTTGGGGCCTATTTTTCTAATTCGCCCCGAGCCCTAAATCCTCATCATCGACACTGGTGCCTTGTGTAAGTGCGCCTTGAGCATTTAGCTACCTAGGTACATAACAAATATTTATTTCTTGAATGCTTACAGAGGACGGTTAATCTTTTGAAATAGAGGTGACAAAATGAGTTAGCTGGTTGTACATGATTCTTATATTTATATATGGGTCAAAACATGTCAATATGGGCTGACCCGGGACCCATTTTACTTATAATTAAACTTTTTATGATGTTAAGCATGTCAAGATATTATGTTATAGCATTATTGCATGCTAGATCTGTGACTTTTATCTCATTTTGGTGGGAATTTTTTAGAATAAAAGTGGACTTTTTGGTCAGCATATTTACGTAGCATGCATGAACAACTTACAAATGTACTCAACAACTCTCTAAAAGAACATGAAATCCAGCTTAAAGTGTCACATAATTAGCAGCAAAGTATCCTATAAAAAAGGTGATAAAGTGGAGGTGCAAATGGAATTTTGAGCTGGGCTTATTAATATTTAACATAAAAGAGTTCTTCAATTTGCATCATTTTCCTTTTGTTATATTCTCTTGGTGGGTCTCCTCTCTTGCCCAACTCAGAGTGTTTATGTCGCTATTACGTTGGTTTTGATGAAAATTGTAAGCTGAAACGCTAGCTATGGTTTTAAAAAACGACGAACCAAACTGATTGCATTTTTAATTTTTTTTATATATAACGAGGATGGTTTATGAATATATACATGTGTAATATTCTTGAAATTAAATGAAGTATATTTGTTTATGTTCAGTTTACATGATTGACTTCAAGTTCATTTGTATATTGAATTGTAAAGCTAAGAGTCAAAATCGAGCTGTATACGTTTCAACTAGCCGACTTGCTTAGATTTGAACACTTTACTCGGTAATTAAAAGCTTAATTTTGGACTAATCCAACTATTTTTTAACTTTTTTTTTGTTTTTTTTGTTTTTTATAAATGCTTACCATAAGTGATTTGCTATTATTTTAGAATACGAAGTGAGTCAAGTTTTAGCCTTTTAAAGGCTAGAAAGGTAAGCAAATGAAGCAACTTTAGCCACCACATATTATGATTAAATGTGGTGGTGTCAGTCAACATTTGTTCAAATTTACCTTGATTGTGTAGGTGTAAATGTTGGCTCAATGATCACACAAATGTTTGGTATATGTGCTTTTCATGGACCATTCTATTACATCACTCATTATAACCTTATAGACTAGATTTCCTTTGATAAAAAGCAATGATCATATTGTAGAATTTAAATGGGCCCATATTAAAATATTGAAAGGAACCCATCATTTTCTATTGCTATCAAGAATATTATGTTTGATTGTATGTATTCGTATCTCACAAGTTGCAAACCTCGGTTCAACATGCTAGCAAACTGGTGCCAATCAGCTTAGACCCGAATCGTCTCAAGTGAGTTCAAGTTATTGTTGAAACCGGCTTATGTGTAATTTTTATTTCCTATGTTATATATAATTGTATTTAAATTGTAAAACATAATTTATTTATATTATAAAAAGTATTTTACAACAAATCATTAAAAGTCTCTACATTGCATATAAAAAGTGGGTAATAAAACAAGACATAGTAAAAATATTTATGCCATGCATTCATTGATATTGTGTATAATGTTGTATTCAATATCCTTTTTTTCCTGAAAAGTGGTTTAGTTGAAGTTAGTGTTTTCAAAGAACTTTTATTTGTTTAAGTAATATCTAAAGTTTAAATTGAGTTAGACGCATTTTAATTATTAAATAGTCATTTTGCATATTTCTCTTTTAGTTATTACCAAGATAATTGTTGTTATAACCTAATTTAATCTGTAATGAAATATTTAATGGATATTATTAATTATTTTATTAATTTAAATTACCACAACCCTTATACATTCATAATAATACAATTATATTCATTGATCGTATTACATACGAAGTACATCTTGATATATTATTTTATGCTTCTCATGTATAGAAATACATTTTATATTTTTAACGCTTAGCATCTTACTGTATTCTAAGTATTAAATATATACAAAGATTTTTAGCTACATATAAAATATATACAAAGATTTTTAGCTACATTTTCTATAAAAACATCAACTACATCGGCTTTTATTCTTTATGTTTAAATAACTTGTCATGAATTGCTGATTTTGATATGTTATATATTTGGTTGACATTTCTCTGAAAATATACAATTTTTCAATAAATTTCGGTTGATGAAAACTATTGAAAGAGAAAAGTTGTTGAAGCCACTGGTTGGTTTTCATCACAATTTTACCCAAAAAATTGGTATATAGTTTTTAACATACATACATAAATACATACATACATACATACATACATACATACATACATACATACATAAATAAATACATACATACATACATACATACATACATACATAAATACATAAATACATACATACATACATACATACATACATACATACATACATACATACATACATACATACATACATACATACATACATACATACATACATACATACATACATACATACATACATACATACATAC
>BJCM01086537.1:0-10874 GCA_018326385.1 Flaveria bidentis
CCACCCCCCCTACGGATATGTTCAAGCTCCGCCACTGACGGTGGGGACTAAATTTGCAACAAACTTTCACATGTTTGAACTAAATTTGCAATTTATAAAATCTGGGAACCAAACTTGCAATATGATCGAACCACGTGAACTAATAGACACTATGTGAATCAATCTATAGTTTTGCTCATACAACACAAGACTCGTAAAAAGTAAACCTAGCATAAATTATTAGTAGACGGTTAGTTGCAAAAACATTGTATAAATATGTGAAGCATACCTCATTACTTAACTTTACTTCTGTTTATGAAGTGAAAGCTTTTTTTCTAATTGCTTGTTTTATAAAGTAGTAGTAGATGGTTAGTTGCAGAAACATTGTAACCGTGATTCTGTACTCATACTTTTCTTTAAAATGCTTTAATAAACTAAGCTTATAATGAAGGTTATATAACAAAGATCTCAAATAAAACAAATAATAATAATATATACGTTTTTATATAACCTTCGAATGCAAGTGATACACACGAAATTCACCGTTCCCAACTTATAATTATCGTTGGCTAAGTACAACCGTACAACTATGTTTAACATCTTTTGGTTATTTTTTTGAAAGTTATTTTTAAACTTTCTGATTTCCTTTGAATTAATAGGGGTGAGCAACTATCCGAAAATACCGACTATAACCGACCCGATAAGATATCGATCCTTTTAATTCACATTACTCGGTATCAGATCGGTTCGATCCAGACCTAATAGGGATCGGGCACCTGACATTGCTCACTTACCAAGTTCGATTCCAGGGCACACCCTTCCTCTGCTTTTGTCATTTCTAATATTTATTAAATGATGAAATACAAATAAACTCATTCTTTTAGTCGACATTTACATAATATTTATAAAAACATTGATTTAAATTAGTGCCGCCTTCACGAATTTTATTACCAAATTTGTTTCTTATATAAAGTTTGGATGTTATCATCACCATTTTTTAGCGATTTATTTTCTTATATAAATATCAGATATTATAAACGTTCCAGTCGTTATGTCGTGCCTATTCATTCCCATTGACCTTTTGACGTGAACATATTTAACTGGTCTGTGTCTTTTATATATATTGTTTTAACAGCGAATCTTTGTTTCTACTCTTAAATTATACCAAATTACATTATGTCGGGATCTGAACTCAAAACTGTCTCTTTAAGAGGCAAAATCTTTACCATATGCTTGTTCTAACATGTATGTTTACATAAGGTTTTCTGTATGTGCTTATATAATCGACATCTCAATGTTTATTTTACAACCAGCTTGTTTTTTATATAAGTTTTTGAGTATCATTAATTCACCCGTTATGACGTATGAGTTTACTTGAAGGTTTGATTCATACCTAGAGAGAAAGGGTTTAAAAGTAGTTTTTAATCAACATGTGAACCTCAACACCCACCCACACACACACCCCTCAGAACCATGATGGTAGCTAATTGGATACTATGCACTATTATCATTGTGAAAGATTTAATATGTTTATACAAAATATACAAATTAAAATCTAGCTATGGGATCGTTTTGGTCTTTTGTTTGTCCTGACTATTGTTCATTGCACTAGCGCCATAATCTATTAGACTCATCTTTCTGTCACGCCTTCTTACGTAATAACTCCAACGTTGTATAATCCTAGGTCTCCAAACCGATCTCCATTTATTAATCCTACGTAAATTCAAAATCTCTCCGTCTCTCTCACTCTTGTAAGCTCCATGTCTCCACTTTCTCACACAAATGTATTCACTATTCATTAGAACACGAGATGAAAAAAAATTGGGACACTTTAAGATAGAAATTAGGCCACTACAAATGTGGTATTGTGTATTCGATATCGTCCTCACATTGTTGACATTTCTGTTTATGTACACAAATTAAGTGGTTCGTAGGGTCCCCGTTTCTGAAGCTTAGATCAAAAGAACCATCAATCTAAGATGTGTTCCTCGCCTCGCCTCGCCTCGCTCTTCTACTGCACTTTTGGTTGACACATTGACAATAATTCCCGAGACAATATATTTAGATAGGCTTTATGGTTTCTACGTGATTCCAAGCAAAGTTGGTAATTTATGGACCACCACTTTATGTGGAATATACATGAATGGTGGTTATGCCACTATAGATGACACTAGAGTGATTGAAGCACTCCTTAAAGTAGAAATAATGAACTCAAAAGAATGCATCCACAACATTATATATATATATATCAGGACCAATGTTTAAAGACAAATTAGAATAATTAAAAGTTTAAACTATGACTCATAAACACATAATAATCTATACTAACAATTTAATCTGTCATTTTATATACTTGTGATGATTTGAATTAATAACAAAAATTTTCAAACTAGATGTCATGTTATTGGCATGTCAAATGTCATGTCACCAAAGCAAACAAAGTTATGTTTTATGTTAAAGCAGGATCGCCTTTGTTGAAGAAAGTAAAAGTCAAGGGTATCGCTAGTCGACTTCTCAGTATCGTTTAACATCAGTCAATAAGTCGGAGTTTTGTTTGTTAAGATATAATTTGTCATGTTTAGATTAAAAATTTCAAGACGAGTGATAATAGAATTTAGGGTTTATATAACTTAATAATTCATGGTATCTACTTGAAGTCAACATGGAATAGATACCATGAAGATTGCCCACCCCTACTTTATTTTGGCCTACCATGCACCAACAGGCTTAACATGATCACTTTATTCTTAGCACAATCACAAGACAACAAAAGGACTAAAATATAACTTAAATTAAAGAACAAATCATAACATGCCACATGGCTTTATGATGAGCGTCACGTTAGTGTGTATGTGGGGATGAGGAAGGTGGTCGTCGTCGTCAAATTATTATAATAAGTTGTGGTGCTGGAGTGGATACTGCTGATATTATAGAAAGAGTTAATACTTGATTTTGGGATTTGACAAACATAAATATTTTTTGTAAGTTTAAAAACATTCATTTCGGTTCATAACTTTTTATCATTTATTTTAGATTTAGTCTAGAAGTTTTATCATATGTTTAAAAACTCGTAACAAAATGGCATATATGATTAAATTTAGACTTAAATTGAAACGACTGATAATGTCTTTTGGTGATCAATTGTTTTTAATTTTATTGAAGTAAAATTGTTAAACTTTTATCAAACATTAAATAACAAAACTGAATTAACTAATATAGAAATTAAAACATGTTAGAAACCTCTAATTAGAGAAACGATTGTGGGCGTGTTTTTAAAATAACTGTTCTAATTCTGAGACATCTAGCATTGAAGATCCTCTTGTAAATTTTGTTTATTAATTTTTTTAACAGTCCTTAATCTAATTCTATTGTACTTCACTCTTATTCTAAATCTTGAGTGAGACTTAAATTTAACATTTAGGAATATTCCCAATATACAAAAATAAATATAATGATAACTTCGACTGAAATTTAAAAAAAATTAAAAAAAACCAAACTTTTGTAGCCTTAAAGCCTTCTTAAAGGAATCTATATATTATGTTTGTGTATGGGGTTTCATGGAATCATGAATAGACATTATGGTAGGGACTCCTGGTGAGGTTCTAGCAGACTAGTACCCATATTGAATGGCTTAGAATTTTTTGGGATAAGTTACAATCATTAAGAATATTTTATACATTTTACTTCATATGTTTTTTAGGCTAACAGATAATTTTTAAACTCGGTCACCCGAGTAAACCTATTAGCGAAAGATCACTCACGCCCACGAACACAGACAGTGCTGGTAATCCAGCTCGCCCACTATTCCAAGAAAAACTCACCACCCAAAAAGTCACTGTAATAAAACCATTGATCCACTTGAAGCATATTGTATATAATGACACCCAACTCATTTTACTTCATATATTAAAAGCAATTTCTTGAAGCATTTTACTTCATATATTAAAAGCAATTTCTTTACAACACCTAATTACATCTAATAATTTAATTGTAAGCATTAAAACTTAAATCATTTTTATGAGGTCATAAAACCTTACCACTAGACCACAAGTCAAGATATACATTCTTAGTTTTTAGTATATAATAAATGTTCAAAAGGTCACATGCTTTATAGGGCATTTTGCTATCCTCCAAAAGCACAGTGTGTCTATATATAGACAAGAATAAAAACATGTCATATACAAGTGACATTATAAATACATTATAAGCCTATTCCAACCATCATCTTCATCAACCCATAGGCAAGAATCTATCTCCATTCACCCATGGCTACTCAAGTTGTTTCCTTCTTCTCCATGACTTTCATCCTCTTCTTGGGAACATGCGCTAATATCGGTATGATCTATATATCTCCATATATGTAAGTATTCGTCGACAATAATTCAGTTGTATAGTGCATCAATATATCATAGTCTATACGGTTTTGTAAACCCAATGTTAGGAATCTGAAGACACCAATACATAATACATAACTTTGTAAGTTAACAAAGTGTTGTTCTGAACTTAATGGTCGACGAAGGTGCTATTTGCTCGCTTATGTATTATTTTAAAATTTTTAAATCAGTATAAAACTTCTATTTACAACCACCGTTGTATCTATGTACAAGAATTCTATGTCACATGATATTTAAAAAATTTTTTTGTGTTATACAGTATTGTTTTTTGTAATGTATGTGTTTAAACATTCAACTGATATGGATTCACAAACCTTTTGAAGAGTGATGCACTAAAATAAAATTCTAGATCCACCACTAGTTGTAAGTACAGGAAAAGTTTATGGTACAAATTGATCAATACGTGTAAAGCGTACAAAGTGATAACAACCATTGATTCAAGTGATGAACGGTTCAGATTTAATATGTAATAATCACGCAAAAAATGTGCTTGGAGGGCTATATTTGGAAATAGTCTACAATTGTTTAATTTTTTTTTAAATTCTCTTATTTTTTTAAACGTATATAACTTTTTTATATGATATTATTTTTAAAATAAAAAAACCATAAAATCAAGCATTATATTATTTTTAATATGAGTATAGTATTGCTATACTTTTACTTTTAAAATCAGCATTTTTTTAAAACATCAATGTGTTGTGCGTATAACTTATGTGATTATTAATTGCGTAATTACGAACATAACTTGCGTTATTATCATATAACTTGAGTGATTATAAATATGACTTGCGTGATTATTTTTTATTATGTGAGAAATTTTTATTTGCGTAATAATAAATATAACTTGCGTAATAATAGATATAACTTGCATAAGTACGAATATAACTTGCGTAACTATAGCACGGATGAAACTACCCATCCGCCAAGAAACGCATGTCACGCTCTGGTGATTTCGTATGTTTCGCATGAAAATGACACTTTGTATAGTAACCTTCCCTAAGTATAAGTGTATAACCATCGTTAAGTGATTATATATATGTTTATATATGATTTTTTGGGTATTTTTTTTAATTGTTTTTCATTGATATAGTGAATGGAGATGGGCCACCACAGTTTACTTACATGGGTCGATCAGGCCCAGGGAAATGGGGGAGTCTAAGCCCAACGTATTCGGCCTGCTCGCATGGAAAATTTCAGTCTCCGGTCAACATAGTGAAGTCAAAATGTGTTTCTGGTCGACATCTGAAGCCCTTAGACATCGAATATCATGTGGCTGTCAATGCTACTCTTGTTGACAATCTCTTCAATATCGCGGTTCGTATTCTTTCTCCCTTTTGCAACTCAATTATGAAGTTCATCTGTTTTCTATTTGACTTTAATCTTATTCACTCTTGCTTTTGCAATTCTTCCTATCCACTTTGACTTTTGAGCCTTTTAATTTGAATCTATATATGACTTCATTCTTTCTTGAATCTTTCATTTTGACTTGTACGATCTTACGGTCATAATTAGGATATCTGGTGCAGATGAAATACGACGAAAATGCAGGAGTGTTGAGAATGTATGGTAAAAACTATAGTCTTATTCAAATGCATTGGCATTCACCTTCAGAGCATCACCTCAATGGTGTTCAGTATGTCATTTTTCTCTTTAAACCACCTATTTTGACTTCTAAAAGTCAAACATCAAAAGTCAACATATACTTTTCTACAGGTATGCTGCTGAGCTCCATTTGGTTCACAAAGCCGATGATGGTGAAGTATCAGTGATAGCGATTCTTTATCGCTATGGTCATCCCGACCCTCTTCTGTCTAAGGTAAGTTGTCATACGACTGGAAAATAACGGTTTTCTAGTTAAACAATATCATAAAATGGTAAAAAAATACAAGTAACCAATATTAAGTTTCTTGCACTAAATAGATACAAACCAAACTCGCGCAATTGATGAAAGTGGTTCATAGTTCATCTCATGAACAAGCTCAAGTTGCTATCGGGACCATCACCACGAAGCAAATTAGGAAACACACACGAAAGTATTACCGTTATGTGGGATCATTTTCAACGCCCCCATGTACCGAAGGTGTTATTTGGAACATTCTTGGCAAGGTATGAACACTTGCTACAACTTTAATGATCTTGATTGTTTTATTTTAAGTTTTTGACATTCGGGTGTAATGTACATCATAGGTACGATCAATTTCACGAGCACAAATAGAGGCTTTAAAAGCACCATTGATTATGGGTTGCAAGCGTAACTCGCGACCAATCCAACCATTGAACGGGAGGCATATAGAGTTGTATGATGACGGGATGAATAACTTATGATCAAATTTATGTAGTGTACAAGTTTAGAACAAAATAACTTGTGCACGTTCAACGTGACTTTTTGTTATAAATAAAAGTAATGGATTTTTGTGACTTAAGTGTCACTTGTTTCCCTTTTATTCATGTGAGAAAGATAGCAAGGTTGTCTCAAGACATGTTGTACCCAACATTTAAAAAAAAATCTTTTTTTTAATTGAAATATGTTTTACTTCATTTAATGCCACATATATAACAGTTAAAAAGATTTAAAACATGTATATTGTCTATAGAGTTTTATAAGATATCATATCATATTAGGTTATATTAGGTTATATTATGTTAGATTCTCATTTGATACATAGGATGAATTATAATAAAAGTATAATAAATAAATACTTATATGATAACAGTTTGTTATTTAATTTTAAAGGGTCACAATTAAAAGAAGTTACTTAGATTTTGTAAGACAAAATGTCAATCTAAATCATACGTCAATTATTGATTTAAAGAAATTTTTATAACCTCTAATAAAGCAAAAAAAAAAATTTGTCACTTGTCATTCTCTTAACTCATATTTTTACCACTTGTCATTATTCTAAATATTCACACATTAATTTTTCTTTCAAAAGTGTGTTATAGTAATTTAAATACTTATACAAATTTTTCTCTCTTATTAATTGCTATGTTTCTCACTCTTATAGATTTTTTTAAAAATCAAACTATCTTTTTTCATAATAGAATTTATGAAGAAACTTAAAAATAAAATCTTTTGGTTAAGATCTAAATAACAAAAAACTAAAGTTTTATATAATATGAAATTTTCAAAAATATTAAACATTTTTTAAACAAAATACTTTAAAATTGTTTTATTTTAAAAAAAATTATAAATAAGTGAAATATTTTTAAAACACTCTTATTAAAATAACCCAAATAATTACAACTCATATTTTTTTAAAAACAATATTTTTATAAGATATATTTTTTATAAAATATCTTAAAACGAATGTTTGAAAATAAAACTATTTACATAAGAGAGTTAAAAAAATATTATAACTTTTTTATTTCTTGAACTATTACCTATATATAATTTTAATTATATTTTACATTAAAATATTATATTGTAACTATTCATGTTTATTTTACATATATATTTTATATTAAAATTTATTTATATTATTTAATGAGTGTTTAGCTTATCTATTTATCTATAAAAAAATAAATATTTCGAAACTATTGTAGATCTTATTATACTTACTTTATCATTTCTCTATATTATTAACAATAATATTGAATACTAATAATATTACTCATACCATTTTTAATTAAAAACACACTTTTTAAAAATAATTTTTTTATAAAATACACGATACAATGATTTTTTTAAAAAAATCATTTTTCTTAAAAGAATATATTTAAAAGTCATATATTTTTATAAAATAAAAGTTTAAGAAAAATACATTGTTGTTTATTTACTTAAAATAATTATTTATATGTACTTATAATCAGTGTTGTTAAGACCGGATCGGACCGGCCGGGATTCGGCACCTGGTCCGGTCGGGTCAGGGGTTATTCGGTTTTGTTAGGTTTCGTCCCGAGTCAGTGGTCGGACCGGATAGTTTTAATGGGTAAAAAACGTGGTGTTAAACCATAAATTAAAAGCAAAAAACCAGCTTCACGCGGACCCGATTTATTTCGAATGGCGTTCGTGTGCGCATGTCGTGCGTGGGCGACCCAAAATTTCCAGCCAGAAACCCGTTTTGGCACCCCCTGCGCGCGGGTAGGTTATGGTGTAAAAAGTATCATAAAGACATTCAATACCTTTCACCTTGTTATCACATATAAACACATAATGTTTTATTTGTCACACCAATGTGGGACAAGGGTGTTAGAGTCTTAGAGAGACTCCCTTTACACCCTTATTTCCAACATATATTTAATTACATATATAAATATAATTAAAATATAGTTAAATCCGATCCAACCGGTCCAACCACCAAACCAGTAAGGTGTTTGGTTCGACATCCGATCCGGTTCTGAAAACATTGCTTATGATCATATTTTATCTTCAAGCATGAGTTTATAATCCATAAATTTTTATTAATAATTATTTAATATTTTATTTGTTCAATCCGTGTATTACATGGGGACTAAGCTAATTATAAGAATATAACAATTAATTTAATTGATTGAAATAATATGTCACACCCTAACCGATGGCGGAATCATCGGTGCGGACGAATGTGAAACGATTGTTCATAGCACATGGAACTAAATAAATTGGAATAATATTAAATACCATTTTTCATTGAACAATACTAGACAGTTAAGTCATTACAATACCATAAAGATATAAACAATAACATAAGATGTTTAATTAAACTAAGTCCAATTCCTATATGAGCAAGAAGAGTATCTCAAGTAGCAATCCTGAAACATGTTAAATAAGGGGTCAACTTTGAAAGTTGGTGAGTTTTCATGGGTTAAACATACATATAAATATAAAAGATTTACAAATAACAATTCATGTCAATGGTTATGAATTATGTAAGTTTATAGGACACATATAGCTACAATCAAACCTTGACAGATTATAATATTACAAGATTATAAGATTAAACGATTAGCTAAGTGTACTTGGATTAACCAAGTAGACTTGTCAGACCTATAGATCTATGACGTCGTCAGGCTAGCAATAGTTAATGCTTGTCAACATATAATGTATCACATATAATACTCACAATAATATCAATAACCATGACAAAAAGGTAAAGATGAATTGCATGTGCATTTACAAGTATCAAGATGTTTACAAGTGTAAGTTTATAAGATTAACATGTTTCACCCCAAAAGGTGTGCAATAAAGTAAAAAGGGGCATAAAAAACTCACATGAAAAACTCACAAGTATAGTGATGGTTGTAGAGTACATAAGAAAGCTTAATTGTCAAGAGTCAAAAGTGATGTACTAAATGATAAAAAATAATAACTTGAGGTCGGAATTCATTACAATAAGTTAGGATGTTTAGAGAATGCTAAAAAGCGAAAGGTAGATTGAAAAAAGATTATTGCATCAATTTTAGATTTTGAACATAATGTTTGATATGTGTTTGAACAGGTTTTAAAAATAGCAAACGATTTCATAAAAGTATAAAAATTTACAGCTGACTAGTTCAAAGTCTCCCGGAAAACTTTCGTTCAGAAACATTTTTATGAAAAGATCCATAAATAGGTCAAACCAGCAGCACAAGACAGAAGGTGCTAAAATGCGCACATATCTTGTGAATGCTATTGTTGAGTTGTCCGATTGATTTTGAAGACGTATAAACTATCGTTGAAAAGGTAATTCAATGAACTTAATATTGGAGTCTGAGTCTACTCAAATTTAGTTTGTTATGATCAAGTTATGGTCAGTTGAAGTCAGCATATATTCTACTAAAATTATAGTAAGGCACTTATGTGCACTTTAAAATTTGTTAAAGCATGAAACGGGTTAGAACAAATTTATTATATCGATATATGATATATTATACTTCATTTGAGTTATATAAAAATATTCCAAGACTTAGACATAGCCATCACTTATGGAAAAAATCTTGTGGAATAACCGAATGCGACGGCATAACCATCCATATGCAAACGGGATTCTTTGTTTATGTTAGCTTGATTTAGGAATGTTAGTGATTGCTATAAGGTTAGTGAATATTAGAAGGTTAATGATCAAATGATAATGATTAAAATTAAAAGAGATTTAGTAGAAGAAAGAATAAAAATAAGAACATAAAGTTATGAGATTAACTGGATGTTAGAATGATGAAACAATATATGAATGCATAATATAAAAGCAATATAAGGTTACCTTAGTATTTAAAATTTCTTGAAATTACTTGTAAAAGAAAGTTTATGAAATTGATTATAACCAAATGATGATGAAAGGTTTGTGTGATAGAATTTTAAAGAATGAGTAAATGAAAAGTGAGGCCTAAGCCTTGCTTTTATACTTGAGATTAGGAGGAGGTTATAAATGGTGTTAATGGTGAGTTATAAGTCTTTTAAAAGTGGGTTATGATTTTAAAGTAAATATAAGATAAATAAAATAAATAGATAAAAGAATAATTACAATTTAAACTTTTAATTTATTAAAACCTTAATTTTAATTTAATCAACTTATTTTCTTATAAAATATTTATAACTTTTATAAA
>BJCM01086539.1:0-17206 GCA_018326385.1 Flaveria bidentis
AAAACAGGACAAAATAACTACCAATTACTCTACTATGTCTACCCACTACTACATGATTGAAAAGAAATAAAAACCACCCACTACTTGCATAAACATTAAAATAAAGAAAGACTTAAAACATACAAATAAAATAAAGGGAAATAAACATGCACGTGCAGGTGCATGTCACTAGCTGCTCAAGTTGAATATGACCATTTTTAATACATCTAGTCTATGTTATAATGTGGGATAGCTAATTCATGGTTTTGCACTGTTGAGTAATTTATTTTAATTTCACTATCAACTTGACTGCTTTTCTTTTTAGGAGGCCAGATTACTGTCTTGGGCCTCATTTGAGGCAAATGCTTTCTTATGGTTGTACACGTTTGGAAATCGGGGTTCAGAGTACATATGAAGATGTTGCTCGTGACACTAATAGAGGGCACACAGTAGCAGCTGTTGCTGATTGCTTCTCTTTAGCAAAAGATGCTGGTTTTAAGGTGATATAGTTTTCTGTTTATCCTGTTGAATTTCTAATCAAACATCACTACGTTGATTTTGTGTAAACGTAATTCTTTTGTTAAGCATAAAATCCTTCTTTTATCTAGTTTCTTTTTGTCGAATAAAACAATAGGTTTGAATTTCTTATTCTAATCATAAGATCTTTAGATTAGTTTTCTTGTTCGAGTTGTACTAATTTTGATTGGTGGTTTAATGGTTTTTAGGTGGTTGCTCATATGATGCCTGATCTTCCCAATGTTGGTGTTGAGCGAGATATGGAAAGCTTCAAGGAGTTTTTTGAAAGTCCTTCCTTTCGAGCTGATGGGCTTAAAATCTATCCAACACTCGTTATACGTGGAACTGGTCTTTATGAGCTTTGGAAAACTGGCAGGTATCACGTTCTTTACTAACTAGCATTCTGTCATAGACTCATAGGGATGTTTGTTGGCCTGAACCCAGGCTTAAATAAAGAATTAAGAATCATGGAACTGAGAATGGACCCAATCTATAATGTTTTGGTATCTGTCGGGTTTTTGTTTAGAATGGCTTTGGATACAAAGCGGACCGTAAACAGCATATGCACTAACAAACAAAAACACAATTTAAAATTGAAGATATGTAGAGTTAGTGCAGTTTATTACTAGTAGGATGCCAAATTTACCCTTAATGCATTTAAGAAAATCAAGATTTATTGATATAGACAGTTAAAGAGTATAAACGTTGAAAACTGATAGATCATTATCATTACCCTTTTCTAAAAGTGGATAATTAGTGGGACAAACTAAGCAGAAGTGTGGACAATAATTTTGAGACAGGAGTAATCTGGATGTATAAATACACAACACCGTGTTTCATGTTTGAAAACACATTCTAGAAATAACTAGTTCAGTTGCAGGCCAGTTCCAATTGAAAACTGAATTTTGGAAGGTCAAACTCGTTTTTTTTGAAAACTCAAGACCCAATAACCGGACCACATGCAGCTGGTACCAGTTCCATTCAGTTTTGTCTGTACAGTCTGATTATTGCTTATTTCTATAACCTGTACATGCCATCAGAACCAATAATCTGTATGTCGTCCTTATGTTTTTTGGTTTTCTTTTTATATTTTCAGGTATAGAAATTACCCTCCAGAGCAGCTTGTAGACATTGTAGCTCGGATTCTAGCAATGGTACCCCCATGGACCCGTGTATACAGGGTTCAGAGGGATATCCCCATGCCTTTGGTTACCTCTGGCGTTGAAAAAGGGAATCTTCGTGAACTCGCTTTAGCACGTATGGATGATCTAGGTTTAAAATGTAGGGATGTCCGTACACGTGAAGCTGGAATCCAGGTAAGGAATATTGACTTTTTCGATATACATAACTGAACAGTGCCATTTTTTTGATGAATTAGTCACCTGCTGCCGGTCTGGGGGGTTGGGGAATGTATCAAGATGGTATATTTTGTATGGGCAAAACAGGCTAGATTGGTCCAAATCACTTTTTGTCCAAAATTTTCTCTAAATAAGTGATACTTTGCTATTTGTAATACCCTGTCTTCCAGAATGGGAAGTTCTTTATACCGGTTGAGAAGGGTCAGACCGGCTTGAAAATTTTTTATCGAGCTGTATCACTTAATTGTAGTATTTTAATATTAATCTAATTTTGAAATAAGTTATTTAGGAGGGTTAGGTAACGTCTCAAACTGGGTAGTTTTCTGTATGAGTCGAAAGTTGAAATGAGTCGGGTTGACTCAAAACATTATCATCCAACATATGTAAATGATGGGTGGCAAGTATAATTACTAATTTATACTTCTAAATCATAATATAATATTTTGAAATGATTTAGGAGGTTCTATACATTAAAATTACACTTTGGCCGTATATTGCCCTGTTAGACTCAATACTCAATTTTTTATTTGACCCAATAAAATTAGAACATAACCCAAATCCACTCATTCGTAAGTAAATGGGTCGATGTTGCTTCTTCTTACAATGGTTGGATTCCCACATAACTTGTCTCTATTTACATTACATTTAGGATATTCACCACAAAATTAAGCCAGATGAAGTTCAGCTTGTTCGGCGTGATTATACTGCAAATGAGGGATGGGAAACTTTTCTATCATATGAAGACACACGGCAGGTAAAATGGAACTAATTTTTTATTTGCTTTCACTGTTAACTTCTACACTGCACTGCCGAACAAAGAAATAAACATGTTGCATCTAGGTTGTTGTTTGTCTATCATAATATTCTGTGATTTATTTTTAATGTGGATATTTGCTTGCTTTTAAACAGTCATGCTTGGATGTTTGTTTATTGTTCACTATATTTCTATAACAACAATGCTTGCCTTTTATAAAATATTCCATCTAGCGGTTAATTTCATTTTGCAAATTCATAGCGTGTTCTAGGCAATATTTTTCACACTAAGTTAGAACCTTTATTGGGGAACAAATCAATTTGGGCATTGTTTTACCTAATCTGGCAGGTAAAATAATAGCTCAAAAAGGAAACGAGTCAAGTGGGTCAAAAGTTGCCCATAGTGTACTCTAGTACATGAAACCTCCTAATTTTTTTAGAGAAGTTTGGATTATGAATGAAATTATATAATTTTGCAATCGCATATAAGACGGTTATCATTAATAAAAAATACTAGCTTTACTAAAAAATTGAGTTTAACCTATCTTGACCGGGTTTGTTCAAGTTTCCCGTTTGACCCAAATCTGTTTCTATACATTACCAAACCAGTCTGACATGTCCATTAGAGGGTTATAGACCATGCTAACCCTGTCACCACTAACCAGATTTGTTTGTTGGTCTGTTGCTATAGTTGGGGAATTTGGTGGTTGTTATTTATCTACCATTGTTCGTCATATACTGCTCTAAACTTCTATATTACCTAGTTTTTTTGGATAATTTGATTTTAAACCTTATTTTTTTAATGCAGGATATTCTTGTTGGATTACTACGCTTGCGAAAATGTGGCAAAAATGTTACATGTCCAGAACTTGTTGGAAGATGCTCAATTGTTCGTGAACTCCATGTTTATGGAACAGCTGTTCCTGTACATGGTCGTGATGCTGATAAACTGCAACATCAGGTACTCATTGTTCATCAAAACCTACAAATGTGTGTTTTGGGTAAGGGGTCAAAACGGGTCAGTTTAAAATGAGTCATTTTGTTGTATCATACATATACTCAAAGTGACATGTGAAATCTGTAGCATTTTTATCACACTGGGAACGCGTGTTGGTACCGAAACAGGTTCAGGCCCAAAGTGGGTCGGCTGTCCTAAAACACTTTCAGTCCAAAACTTATAGGGTTATATACAAAAAGCTACATACTCATCAAAGTTCATGTTTAGTCTAATGATTGATTTATCGTGGTTCTTTGTGAAAAGGTATTTGGAAAAGTTGACACTCTTCATTAATCGAATGGGTATATATACAATTACAAATCTATCGAATACTATGAAATAGGAATTATCTAACTAACAACTCTTATCACATTATTACAAACTATAATGATGATAATTATCTCTAAGTAACAAACTATGATGATTATAATTATCGGCTGGTTAAGACTTTGGTCCATAAAGTTTTTTTTTTCCATTTTTTAACTTAATTTTTCTGAGTAATTTGTTTTATAAACTTTGTTATGTTTTACTGATTCCGTCCTTATAGTTTGTATGGTTTTTTTTTCTTAAACTTTTTTTGAGGGACTTAAATCACATTTTCAAACTTAGAGGACGTGACCATTTGCGAGCTTCTCACTGCATCTTTGGTGAAAGTATATATGGTTTTTGGCTGATAAGCTAATTTTTATTTTTTGATACAGGATGTCATGTATAATTAAAAACAATATTGTTTCAATACTAAGGGGCTGTTTGGCAGTCTATTAATCAGCCTCTTAATGGTTCATATGTTTGAATGGTTCAACATTTAATGATTCAGATTGTTTGTTTCGCAAGCAAATGTTTGCATATTGCCTCGGAATGGTTAAGCATTATATTAGTGTTGAATGGTTAAGAGGTCTAATGCTGAATGATTAAGATCTCTAATCTGAATTGGTCAGACATTTGCATTTGAATAACTAAATGATATATCAGCTCTTAATGATTTAGACATTTTAATGGTTTAACACTTAATGGTTCAGACCTCTTGGTTCAACATTAATCATTCAAAAGTTGCAAAACAGCTCTTAATCTAGGTTTATTTGAATAAAATGATTCAGGTGGATTTATACTTTTCGTTATTAATAGTTCACTTGGGAGGCTTTTAATGCTCTCTTCATCCCTGCTAGAGATAAAACATAAACTGAATTTACTAATTAACAAGTAAATCGGTTGAAATAGTGAAGTCTAGTATTTACAGCTTTGCCACCATAAAAATGTTTATCTGTTGTGTTGGATTTGGCAGGGGTATGGTACCCTGCTTATGGAGGAAGCCGAACGGATCGCTTGTAGGGAGCACAGGTCAACAAAGATAGCTGTTATTTCGGGTGTCGGAACACGACATTACTATAGGAAACTGGGTTACGAACTTGAAGGCCCGTATATGATGAAGCACCTTACATAAAGTCCAGCTTTTTAAGACATTCAACCTGTTTTTTTTTGTTTGGTTGTATATTGTAAGTTTATTAGCGAGATTACTTAAATCTATACCGGTAGGTTGTTTTTGCGGTTCCAAACTTATCTCACAAACGTTAAACCCTGAGTTAAGTTTGAGGTTAATTGCTTACTTGATAACATTTCAACTCGTTTGCAATTAGTAGTAGTAATACATACTCAAATTAAAAACTGAAACCTAGGGTTGCCTAAAACACACATAAGTTAATGATTGAAAAGCTATTAGACAATTCATATGAAGTTATTATGGTTGAAATGTTGAATACTCTATAAAAGATAACATTAGTTCCGTACATCACGTAATTGACAACTTAAATAACATCTATCAGGACTAACAAAAAGCCCGTCTCCGATCAAACTCAAACTAAGTTTTCGGTTTAATCAAACCCTATTACCAGAAAAATAATCATCAAACCGACTAATCTACACCGGTCATTTACCAATTCACCCTTATAGTATCCAACTTCCCCCTCTAAAGAATTCAACAATAGTGTCTCAATTGAAAAAACATCTAGTTGAAGGTTCAATTGCTAAACCCAGGCCATGTTTGGCAAATTAAAAAAAAGTAATTTATTAATTTTTGGAGGGATAAAAAGATCAAAATACCCTTTCAAAAAATTAAAAAGTTAAAAGATTTTAATTTTTTAACTTTTTAGAGAGAGAGGTATTTTGATCTTTTTACTCTTTCAAAAAATTAAAAAGTTACTTTTCCACTCAGTATTCCTCTAACCTCTGGTGCTGGTCTTAACTCCTAACCGCCGTCGCACCACCACCCACCAAACCCTCTCCCCGTAACCGATCTCCGGCGACCACCGCAAGCCTCCACCGTACCACCACCCTACAATAACATCACAAACCAACACAAACATATTCCACTCACTCAATGGCGTTAACGAATTTCATACTAACGGTGGCCGGAGTTAGCGCGGTGATTCTGCTGATGAGGAGTGATGTTAAACAGTCGGCTTCCATATTCAAACGCAACGTCCGGCAGATCCGTCACTGGCTCGAAGAAGAATCCGCAACCGTCGTCAAGTATGTTTTTGAAAATTGAAACCACACATGTATCATGTATCAGATATGGATTGTTGTTTTGTGTGTCTGGTGATTGGTTGTTTTGTAGGTTTGTAGCTGTTGTTTGTTGCTCATGATGGTTGATGAGTGGTTATCCTTTTGTGAGGTGAAGTCAGTTTGTGGAAAGTTAGGGTTTTGGAATAGGAGTTGTAGTCGCATTGATGGTTTTAGAAAACTGAGTTTTGACTTGATCATGACTTGGAAGATTCAATTGATTTATTGTGTAACATCCCACGTGAACCGTACCAAGATATTGTCTTGCTCTGCCTCCGATGGATTGCTAACTTACGATTTTGCTTTCACCCGGCGAGTTGCTCCCCTAGGCAAAACAAGTCTTGGTAGAGAAGGTTTTCACCTTCTTGTAAGGAAGACTTCGTTCTCCCGTAAGGAGGGTGGAGATGTAAGGGGATAAATAACTCCTCTATCAAGATGTGTTTGCCTGGGCGAGCAACTCGTTTGGGTGAAAACAAAACTGTGAGTTGACAATATCTTGGTACGGTTTACATGTGCTGTTACTTATTGTACCAACTGTAATAAACTTTGGTACAAGTTGATATCTAGAAATTTTATCTAGATCCTTGAACGTGTGTGTATTTGGGTGATTAGAATAGCAGATTTCAGGATTCCTCGTTAGTAAAATTTCACATCTAGGTTGTAGGTTTTTGATTATTTGTTGCTTGATGTATAGGCGCATAGGTGTTATCATGTATATGATACATGTAATTCTGTTGAAATTAAGTTATTCTTCTTTTGTTTCAAGATTCGAAATCACTTTGTTGGAAGTTAGGGTTTCAAAAAAGGAGTTATATTTGCATTGACATTAGTCGGTGATCTTCACATATCATGTACTGATGTTCTCATGTAGACGTTACTTTACTAGTTTAAAGGTGAAAGTGGTAAACAATGAGCTATGATGCTCATTTTTTGTAATTGATGGTTCATTTGAATGAATTGGAGTCTCTATGTTTATCTATGCTCTTAAGAGTTAGAAAATCGGGTTTTGACTTGATCACGACTAAGAAGATCCTTGATTTATTGTCCCAAATGTAAGAACTTTGGTAGAAGTTGATCTCATGAACTTTAGTCCAGATCCTTGAACATTTGTATATTTTGGTGGTTACAGTACAAGACTGCAGAATTCCTCATTAGTAAAAATTCACATCTGAATCGTAGCTTTGATGATTTGTTGCTTGATTTATAGGTTCATAGGTGTTATCATTTAGATAATATATGTAATACATGGATAACCACTGGCCACTGGTGGCCAGGTAGATGATATAAGAATAATACATCTCTACACCCTTGAACATTTGTATATCAGGGTAATTTCAGTAGCATGATTGCAGAGTCCACATTAGGAGACTTTCACGTTATTGATCCTAACTAAATGTACGTAATTTATAAGGTTCAAGTGTGTTGATAAACTGGATGGAGCACAATAAGTTATATAGACAGGAATTTAGGAAGTGTAACATATTACATACTGATGGAGCGGAATAAGTTATATAGACAGGAATTTGCAAAATAGTAAAGTACTAGTGTCCCATTTTACCCGAGGGTGTCGTATCACTCCAACTCTCCGAGGTATATTCTGAATATAACAGGGTGAAATCTTTTATTCGGTCGGTTCTTTTAGTTCAGTAAATGAAACATTGAGATCATAACTCTATTCACAAAGAGTAAAATTATAAATAGTATTTGCAGAATGCTCGATGATTAAAATACCCAAGATCACCAAGTTTTTATTCGACTACTGTTCTTGCTCTATGCTTATGAAGTCGCTGTCATTTGTGTTGAAAGCAAGAAACATAATTGATTGTCTCAATAGATAATATTTACAAGTATCGATACTTTCAATTGCTTTTCTTTTGGTTATTTTGGGGCAGCTAATGTCAGAAATGGGAATAGAGGACTGGCATACTTTCAAGTTAGATTGTGAATTTTCCCATTGTTAACGAACTATGTTAAAAGTTGTATTTGTAGAGAATAACCATGTATACTAGCTGCATGTCTGCCTTTTGTTACTAGATTTCAAAGGTTTATCTACCAATTACTTACATAACAGGCTGATAGAGAAGTGATTTATCTGAAATGGGTGAAATCAAGCTTTTAACTAGAAGAGGAACAACTCAAACGAATTAAAAGTCAACTAAAGTCTACTTATAGCGCATACAGCCTCTATCATTTTATTTAAAGATTTGGATGATTCTTGTAATAATATTATACTTGAAATCATAATTAAAAAAATTAGTAATTCATATTTCTTTTTAATGGGCAGATAGTGCTCCTGGGTCATTCCAAACCTGCGTATTCCAACCTGTACCTCTACTAGTCATTTTAATATATATTTTTGTAACTTCTTATAATGTATAATTTCATTCGCGCTGCATAGTGTGTACCATTTCCTAAAATAAAAAAAAAAGTATTAGACTGATAGGTTCCAGCACGTATATATCCGAAAGAATCACACCAAGTCTCGGGCGCAACAGCAACATTGATCGGACTTTTACTTTGTATTCGGGAATTGGGTCGACCCAATGGGTCAACACAATGAGTTAGTGGGCTCATGGTGAGTGGTCCACGATCTAAAGTCCTGAACTCTAGGAGCAGTTACTAGAACTATGTTTAATTAGCAGTCTTTGTTCTTCGTGTTCTTTCATCCAGAAATTTGTCTTTGAATTTGTATTTTGTAATTGGAGATCTTGCCCTTCTCGATTTGGGTCTTTAATTCCAGTCAATCATTTGTTTGTTCGCAATTTGGGTTTTATCATTGGTTCCATTGCCGGGAAACGAACCCGGGTCTTCTGGGTGAAAGCCAGATATCCTAACTGCTGGACGACAATGGAACTAATGATAGAACCCAAATTGCCATAATTTCATCTCTTACCAAATTTGACTAAACTTGCTTTATATTTTTCAGGGAAGTAGAGAAGACAAAACCCAAGGAGCTGCCAAAGAAAGATATTCCCAAGGATGATTAAGCTTGAGGTACAACACATGATGGCTAGGTTTAGAATAAAGAAGTTTAAATATATTCAAGGGTGTGTAAAGTACCGTATTTTGGCTCTGTATTTCTGACCACATACTTGTGTTTTTTGGTAGTGTCCACACAAATGTTTTCTTGTATTAATGAAGGTTTGCTTCGGTTCAATTCCCATAGTTGTTTAGTACCTTCTTTGTTCTTGGGCTTTAGTGATAAGTTTGACCGGTTTATAAGTAAATGAGTTGATTTGGATTGTATTATATATTTTCATCTCTAACTAGTCAAATAGATAAAGAAGTTAGGAGCTGTTTGGTAGTCTCTTAGTCTTAGGGGCCGTGTGACAACTTTTGAATGGATAAGTGTTGAACGAATACGGGGTCTGAATCAGTAAGAGGTCTGAACCAATAAGTACTAAACCAGATTAAGTCTGTTTGGTTGGATATTTGAATGATCATATAGAATGACTATTTTACCTATCTGAATTACTTCTTGATAAATATAATTTATCTGTTTGGTTATAACTTCTAATAATAAATAATTATATTATTAGCTACTTCTCGGTATTTAAAAGTTAGTAACCACAACACAACGATGAAGATAACAAACAAGAAGCAAAAGTCTTTCATAGTAGGTTGTATGCTTAGCTCCCGCTTTGCGTAGCAGCCATTATACACGAGGCTATTTCCCACAACTTAAATCTATAACCATAAGATTACAAAATAATAACGTTAGAGGGAGAGGAATAGAATAATCATATAATAGTGCAACCAAGAACCCAAACAAAAAGCCAAAAAACCAAAAACACTCTTTTAGATATACATTGATCCCAAAAACCCAAACAAAAATAGGATGTCCAAAACATCATAGTTTCATTAGTTTAGTGTTAAAGCATAAAAGCCAAAGTGCAGCCAAGATACAATGTCCCCCCGAAGGTCCCCAAAACAGTTGAACAAAACCAACTATCTATGAATTTCTACTTTCTAGTTCCAAAGCCTATTTGTTCATATAAAACAAAGAAGACGATACCCTACAATCTTTGCAAACTATCCTTACCATTAACAAGAAACACAAAGGATTGCACCAAACAGTTGAACAATCGAAGGTCCCCAAAACACCGAACAATCGAAATCGCTCCCCGAAGGCCCAAATCTGCTGTGAGGGTGCGACGATGTGAAGAAGACGTACTTGTGAATGAAAGGCTGACAATTTCAACCGGAGCTGGAGGGAGGCCGACGTTTCAACCCGAGATGCCGGCGAGTCCGACCTGGAGGGAGGCTGACGAGAGGCCGACGAGTGAGGCCGGCGAGTTCGAGCCGAAGAGAGGCCGACGAGGGGCCGCCGAGAGACGCCGTCGAGTTCGATAGGGAGCTGCAGGGAGGCCGAGATCGATGAGAGCTGGAGGGTGTCCAATTGGGTCAGATTTTATACTTTCTCTGACCCAATAAGAGGATAATAAGAGGTATTTTCCAATAAGTGGTAAACCAACCAAACACCCAGGTCTGACCGAGTCAGACTTATAAGTCTGACCAGGGTCATGAAGACCCAAACAAACAAGGTCTTAATCAACCTCTTAATAGTTCAAATGCCTGAATGGTTCAACACTTAATGGTTTAGACTGTTTGTTTCGCGAGCACATGTTTGAATGTTTAAAACATTTACTTCTGAATGGTTAAATATTATGATGCTGAATAGTTAAGAGGTTTAATGCTGAATGGTTAAGACATATTATCTGAATTAGTCAGACATTTGCCTTTGAATAGTTAAACGATATACTAGCTCTTAATGGTTCAGACCTCTTAATGGTTCAGACCTCTTAATGGTTCAGACCTCTTAATGGTTCAGACCTCTTAATGGTTCAGACCTCTTAATGGTTCAGATCTCTTAATGGTTCATCACTTAATGGTTCAGACATTTTATTGATTCAACACTTAATCATTCAGAAGTTGCCAAACAACCCCTTATTGTTTAAAATATTATGAGGTTAACGGATCAAAGAGGTCAGAAGGCTTTCAAAGGGTCTATGAATGGGTCAGGTCTTGATCTGGATTTGCTTTGATTCGCTTCATTTACATGACTCGGCAGATCAGAAAAGGCGATCAACAAATCAAATAAGACATCTGATATAATCAACAAGTCTCATATTGAACGCCCATGGACACCAACACATGGGGTTGTAAACTTACTCCAAAATCATTGCAGAGGGAAGGGTGGTGGTGCCCTTGGTTTTATAAAAAGCGCATGAGGCGTGATGCTTGAGGCGATTGTGGTGACCAGGAAAACGTCTCAACGCCTCATGCGTATCTGGGTTAAAATTGATCAGCATTGGTCAAGATTGAGGTGTGGTTTGATATGCACAAACAAGTAAACATATTAAGAGATTATAAATCCCCGACATGATAAAAAAGGCCAATGTGGAAAAAAGATGAGAAGTAACTTTTGGTTGTAATTTGTAAATAAGATTTATTTAGTTATATATGGCACAACACCTTTCGTAGGCTAGGCTCTATTGGCAGTATTCAAAAGACAGTTTTACTTAAGTTGTGAATTTAGCATTAAGGACTTACTTTGAATTACTTCACATGTATGAGTTTACTATTCAAGGTTGAACTGAAAAATTTAATGATATCAATGTAGTATTTTTGATGTTCTATATTTCATGTATAGAAACTCAATCTTGGCCATAGGATCATAGGTTTCGAGGGTGATTTTTGTTGTATTATTGCTATAATGTCTACATTCAAACATGTAATTAGTCGATCATATGAATTATAACACGTTAAAGAAGACTAGGATCATTTCATCCAAATTCTATCACATAAAAACTAAACGATCCTATGCTATAACTCAAACTTTGATCGCATGACCTATTTAAAATATGTATTATTCAAACTCCATTTCCAAAGTGACCTACACAAGCAAATGTATTCAGAACAAGATTCTCATCTGGGTATGAATGTATGATCACTCTACAAATACTTTAAAGATCAATAGTTTTCAAATCTTCAGGAAACATAATCTAGATACTTAAACAAGGTTTAGAATGAAGTCATTAAATCCATTTACCACACGACAACCGACACAAAACTCACTGTGTTCTACCGCCACTCGCATTTTGTCGGGATTCCATGAAGAGTCTTACAGTAGAGAAGATGAGAGAAGGCTCAGCCATTGCACCAGTTCCATAGTCCCCACAAGCAAGCCTTTTTGACACCGGGGGTATAAGAGTAATTCCAAGTTCATCAACGGTCATAAGATGCCTTTCCGTGAAAGGATTCGTCCACATATAAGTGTTCATAGCTGGTGCTACATATATTGGCTTTTCATAATCCCAAGCTCGAATTATGCTCGTCAACAAGTTATCGCATAGTCCACCAGCAATCTGATTCAACATATCAAAAAATAGTAAAATATAGTATTGTAATCACGCTCAACACATTGTTATTATAAAACTTCATAAAAATACAATGCAAAAGTTTTTACACGTCAGCCTCGAGTCTAATGGGTCCAAACTCGTCCAAAGTGTATTTTTATTGCATGTACTTTCTAAAAATTAAATTTTTTTTCTGTATAACAATATAATTTGTGATTATAACACGTCAATCTGTCAATACCCAAAATTACCTGTTTTGACATGTTATCCAACCAATGTGACCGACCCATATTGTCACCTCTAATAGAAACATACGAGAAGGTACACAATATGATTCCTCATAGATTAACCAAGTAACAGACATTATGGAATAAATATAAGAGGCCAATATGTTTCCAGAAAGAAAATAATGGAGGTCATAGCTTTGGCCCATTTACTTATAAGTGGTTGATTCAGTTTATTGATCTGTCCTAAAATGGTTCAAACAAAAGTATATTTATCTTTCTTTAAAAATGCATTGCTATTTATAGAAAAATGAAGAAAAGTGTTTATCTTTCAACCCAACCAAACCCGTAACAAAAACAATCAGTTATCAATCCAACCATTTTGCGATCTGTAGAAAAGAGGGTAAAAGTTGCAACAATACTTACCTTGCCGAGTGTATTTGCTGACAACGGAGCAATTACCATAATATCCGCCCATTGACGAAGCTCAATATGAAGCACATTATCTCCAATCTTCGACCAAGTTGACCATTCATGCTCGTCTGTATAAAGAACCACGTCTTTTGGGAGTGTTGTTCTATCAATAAAATGTAAAGCCGCCTGTGTTGCAACGGCTTTTACATCTGCCCAATCTGAAAAACAGCTGCACAGGTTCCCGAATTTTATGGCAGCCACACTTCCGCTTGCAGCAAGCAGAATTCTGGGTTTTCTAGGAGCACTATTCACTTGCATTGCCTCCCTTAAGTCAAACATGTAAAGTAAAAAGATAACTAAATTGATTTGAATGGTTCAAATGGCCAAAAGTTTCATGGTGTAATATTAATGTTTTAAACCTCATAAATCATTTTTCTTGTGTGTATCAGATCCATAGCTTAATTCTATCCGGGTTATATTGTACCTCTAAAAATTCAAACAGGTAAAATCTCAAAAATTAGTTGTCTAACACTTAAAGCACTTAAGTCGAAAAATTTCTGTGTAATTCAAGTTCATAGCTCAATTATTTGTTACAAACTCAACCAACCACAATTATTTGTGCGTGTCTAGGCCCCCAAGCACAAGTTAGCATAGCCTTATCGCCTCACTTCAAAAGCTCCATCTTCAGGAGTATTTCAGGCTAAGTTTCGACCAAAAATTACCTAAAACAATTGCAATAGCCCTAAACACCTCGAATCAACCTACACTAGACCAAAACAAGACTAAAACATGTCTTAAACCCCTAAAAATAGTATTATCATACTACGAGTCTAGCTTTAAAAAACCCTCTTTTTATGCGCCTCGTGCCTATGACCAAGGCTCCCTTTGTTCCTCGTACCTTTGACAACTATGCAGTGGAGTACTCTTTATGATTTTTTACAAGCATAAACAAATTACAAGACCAAGTTACAGTCTTACATGGATCTTTTACATTTCCACAGAAATGAAAAACTTTTCTTAATCCTACTGCTCTGGTAAATATGACAGAAATCTAACCCTAAATTTGACCATTATACTTCATGTTGTCATGAAAAGATTAACATCTTACTCCATATAAATCAATTTGCAACATAGATCATGTAACATCCCCCTTCATAGTTCATACTAACCATTATCGTCCGCTTTACTCACAAAGAGCTCATAGAAGAGTTCACTCGTATTGAATTGCTTCCACCCAATCACACCTAAACCTAGAGTCATCCTCCAATCCACAATCAATACACCCAAAACGCGTCTCCTAAGTTGTCACTTACCACAACTAAGACCTCATAAAAACTACACATCTTGCCCTAACAAGCAAACTTTTTTACATAATTTCCCCATCACTTCACATATACAAACAATAACCCAAATTAACTCAAAGAAACCCTTCAAATTGACAAATAATCACGCAACTAACGAACCCAGCTACGAAACAGTCTAAATGAAAACCATAAACGGAAAGATCGAAGCTTTTAACTCTATATACTTGATATATAGCAACCAAAACAAGATTACATGAATCGAAGTGTTGTGAAAACTGATACCTTGAATCAAGAACTTCGGTTCACTAATATGCTTTACTTCCGTCGCTATTGGCCGTCGCCGGTGGGTCAATCTCCGGTGATCTGCTTACAGAAGCCGATAATCGAATCGATTGAATAAAGGGTGACTGGTGGCGGTAGAGATTGAATTAAAATGAAATCAAATCATTGTTCGAGTTTTCTTTTGGGGATTGTGCTTTAAAAATATTGACAAAAACGACCCTCAAGTTTAATCACTTTGAGAGATCAAATGGGCTTTCGTTTTCTTCGTAAAAGCTTTTTCTTAGCTTTTTTGTTAGCGTTATACAGATCACGCGCACACGTTAAAATCTGAGAGTGTTTTTTTTTAGGAATTTTTTAATTAAAAAGGGTCAGCGTGAGGTTTGCATGATGCAAATTTTGCGCAACCACTTCTAAAGTTTGCAGATGATTAAACACCACCACTCACCACCACTCATGTCCACAACCACTATTCGCCGTCACCACCGTCCGCCAACCCCACCACCCACCGTCCGCCAACCCCACCACCCACCGTTTGCCACCACTCACCATCTACCATCACCACCACCGTCCAACACCACTGTATACCATCACCAGTTGATTTTAGCAGTTTGCAAACGCTAAAATACAGACACTCTTCTTGTTGCAGACTGTAGAGGTTTGGTTCACCTCTTCTCATGTAGATGCTTGCAGATGTGATCGTAGTCTGTAGACATTTTGCTGCAGAAAAAACAAATAACAAATCAATACCTCTTCTCAAGTAATTAGCTAGAATTAGTTATTTCTAGAAACTTTTTTGTGAGGGTTGAAAATTTTCAAGCGTCATTAATTATAACCAAGTGTTAAAAATTTTCAGTCCAATTTGAGTTGGTCGGATCGAGTCAAGCCACACAAGTAAAATATATAACTAAATCAGTACGTCCTTCTAGTTTTGTCTCGTTGATTCCGTGACGATGGAATCGAAGAAAGTTTGTTTGTTTGTTTTTTATCATTAGTTGATTTAAAAGTTAAGTGGGTTTAGTGATAAAAATAAATGATCTAAAATGGACTTAACAAGTTAATAGTTAAATGGGTATAAGAGTTCATTGTTTAGATTGGGCTTAAATTATTTAAATTAATATTTTTAAAGTGAGATTAAATTATCAAAAAATAATTGTTTTATATATGTTAATTTGTGTATAATGAGTTTATATTAGTAAAATTTAAAAATGTAAAAAATAATTTTCCTAGGAATCAATGTTAAAATTTCATGAGGGTCATTCTCAAAATCTCATGGGGGTCGTCGTCAAAATAACATGGGTTCAATGGGGATTAGATCATATATAGACTATTAAAATTATCGTTCATGAGGTGCATGTGATTTCCTATCCAAAGGGTAGATCCACCCCTTTTCGAACCTGACCAAAATATTTAAAATCCAAAACATATGGGACGAATATAAGATTGCATAAACAAGTATGAGATTACTTATTATTTTTTTCATAAGTATGAGATTTGATAGTATACCCATTTATTCACCTAATTACTCGATAAGTATACATGTTTACCCGGCTATATACCTAAAAAACTTTCTTTTTTATGTATTTTTGTTGTATTATATATTCATATTTCTTTTTAACAATGTTAAACAAGATTATAAAAAGTCAGTCACTTGCTTTTATTATGCTCTTGTAACAAATAGATACCCGAGAGTATGTCTAACAAGTACTTTTAAAAAACTAATACATATATCCGATTACTTACGGGTATGCCCAACAAGTACTTTTATGAAACTAATGTGTATAGTGATTACCTACAGGTATGTCTAATACTCGACCGGTAAACACACCCTATAGATACCCGAAAGGTTTTAGGCTGAGTATGAAACACACTTTTATAATAAAAAATGGAGTAAATTACCATTTGCATTCCTGACGTTTGTTCATTTTAACCACTTGCATCCCTACGGTTTCAAAATTGCCATCCGGCCCCTGACGTTTCATGTTATCTTCATTTGAGTCTATACGTTTCATTTTTATCTCCATTTGAGTTCAAATGATGTAACACCCGGAAAATCTAAAGAGAAACAATAAGGGTATAGTAAGAGGAACAAATGTGAAGTTAACCCAAGATGAGGGACTAAGAGTGTAAAAAGGACAAGAAGGTACAAGAGTGGCGGTTAAAAGAGGGCATGGTCGCCCATTTCCCCCACCACGCCCTTTTCAGACGAAATTTCAGAGTAAGGAGGCGTACTGTCGGGGTTGGAAGAGGATCAAGGAAGAAGCCGGATTCAAGGTAGAAATTCGAAGGTTTATGTGCTTTTATTGAGTTTTGTGTCAATTATGTGCTCATGTGTGTGTCGAATGTTCGATTGTGTGTATGTATGTTGGGTTAGGTGTTCGAACTCTCTTGCGGTCGAGTTTGAGGAAGACTTGCTCGAAGAATTTGTCAAGGTGAGTTCTAGAACCCCTCTTTTACTGATTTT